>ML342671.1:86150-128613 GCA_005239505.1 Nicotiana paniculata
ATTTTACTCTGATTGATTCTGAGCCCCCCCCCCCCCCAATTACTACTTGACTTTGATATTTACCTTATTTACTGCTTGTTTTCAAACTATATATACTTCTGCTCTTTCATTAAACAAAAAAAATGAACAACATCACTGTTCTAAGCCTTCTTGTGCTAAAACTCTCTATTTCTTACAAAGCTCTTTACTCTACTACTGCTCTCTTTTGATTTTGTCTACTGTTAGCTGGCTGTAAGCCAAGGCTAAACATTGTGCTCATTTTGCTCTTTCATTCTGCCTGCTCTTTTCTCACTGATATGTTCTAATTAATATTCCAGTTTCAAACCAATGTGTTTACTACTATAGTTTGTCATCTTCCTGACTTTCTTCTATTTGTGTTTCTGATGTTCAAAATGTGATTAATCTCTTGTTTTTCTCTATTAGTACTTACCATACCTTATCTCTTTAGGACTTATATGACTTGGCTGAGTTAATAATGTTTACATATGTTCAGTATATTCCTATATGCATCTATTAGGCTGTTCAACATCCTGTTTAGTTTAACTCTACTATCCCTTGACCCCCTGAACCTCTCTGATTCGTGCAACTATGTCTAAACAAGTTTATTAAATTTATGTATCTCCTCCTGATTATTATGTGTCTTATTTTTCCCCTATTCCCATTGCCTTTGTGTGCAAATATGTATTACTGAACTTGTTTGATTGGTCTGGTACTTTTGTTTGTTTTCAGAAGTTAGTTCTAAAAGCAACTCTTCAGTTTATAAAGTCTCTCAACAGAATCCTGTCTTTTCAAAAACTATGTTCCTCTTTTAAACTCACTCCTAGCACCTCACACTATTCCTAGAAACTTAGGTTCCACCCCCTCAGTATGAGCATTGCTTAGGGAACCCATGAGTTCCCTCTGAACTTTGACAGACTGAGGCTGGTAATTCCACACTGCACAAACTTTAGCAATTACGTTTGGGTGCTGGTATTGTCTAGGGACCCACGAGGGCCTTAGGGAGCTTTGCCGCACCCGGACCATGAAAGGCTGTGAAACTCGAAAGGATTGAAGTTGGGAGATATGGGCCTGATTGAAGGCTCCCTATAGAAGTAGCTTCTTATTTTCTTTTAGTGATGTAAATCATTATTCTTGGCTTGTTATAACTTGTAAACGAATATTTGGGGTTGGATAGTGATTATGGGAGTGGATTACGCATGCTTAGATATTTATGGGTAGAAATCATGACTAGGATTTATTTACCTATGTGTGCAATAGTATCATGTTTAGGACTTTCATTGATTCTCATAAGACAGATAATCAGTATTACGAACGCCTAGGAAAACCTTAGGCCTAATACACACTAAAACCAAATTAATCATCTTACACTTGGCTGATATTAGAACTAATTAGTCTCTTTTGAAATCCTTAAAATTTTGCGTCCTTCGCTCTTGTTTTTATCCCTTTCTGAAGTTCACCCTATTTTTCCTAAAACTCCTATTGTATTTTCAAATCACTGATCATGCATTCACTTCCTCTTTGCTGAAGTTTATTAGACTGCTGCTCCGTGTGTTTTTTGAATTACTGGATTCTAGAATCAGTTCACTCTCTTCAAGATCATTCTGTTTGAATCCTTGTTTTGTTTTAAAATTATTGGTTTTTGAAATTGTGCACTCGCTCTCTTTTTTACTAAAACTCCTTTAAACTACTGTTTCTTGCCCAATTTTGAATTATTGGATTTTAAAGTAAGTCATTCCTGTTTGAAATTACTCTGCTTTATTTAAACTCTTGCTTTACTTCTAATTACCGATTTTCTAAAAGTTATTCGTCTCTTTTTATTGAAGACTTCTAAACTGCTACGCACCTTTCAATTCCTAGTATTTTCTTCAAATTACTAGATTTTTAATCAATCACTCTTCTCAAAACTATTTTGTCCTTCTAAACTTCCTGCTTTATTACTGAGTTTCAAGAAACCCAAAATCTACTGTTTTCCAACTTAAAACTCCTGTTTTAAGTCCTGTCTTTGAGACCTTGGTTGTGTTTGAGACGTGCTATTTATGTGTTTACCTGTGGAGGGATCTGTGAGCCCTTTAACTGCCTTTATGTGTTCCCATATTTGTAGTCCTATTTGTTTTACATGTCGCTTAGAATTTTATCCTTTTAAAGCATAGGGGTTCAGCCTATTACTCACATTGTAGGATTATTAGTCCAAAATACCCTCCAGGTCTTATAGGATGGGACGGGTAATAGCACGCAATAAGCTTTTGTGACCAGCACGCTCTTCTTTAAATTACCTCTACGGGATGGGAAGGGTAGAATACGGATATGATGACCGGTGCGCTAATACCACGTGTAGCCCATCATTGAGGATGTGACATACCGAGTATTGCATTGATGTGATCCGTATTACTTTAAACCTAGGACAATTCTTTTCAAATGTTTTTACTCTATTGTTTCCCAAAACCTTTAAAGATTTTCATACTTGTTTGAAATCCCCTCTTATATGAACCTTACTTGTTATTTGTTTACCGTCCAAATTCACAAAACTTCTTGGCTGGGACCCACAGTTGTGGATCTTGAGGGGTGCCTAATACCTTCCCCTTAGGATAACTTCAAGCCCTTACCCAATCTCTGGTAATGCAAACTAGTTCATGAGTTATCTACTCTAGGTGCCCTAACGCACCACAAAATCGTTAGGTGGCGACTCTTCCTTAAACCTCTTCCTTTAAGGAGTTTTCCAAAAATGTCATAAACCCGATCTCTCCGCACCTGACCCATGCGAGAAAAAAGGGGGCGCGACAGCATGCGACTCTGCTGGGGATCTTCCCTAGGCTTACACCATTACAGGTTGTCTTGTGAATTTGGACCCTTCAATTTTTGTTTAAATGTTTATACCCTTTTCTATTCCCCGTTATACGTGATTAACTGTTTAATCCCGCAAGTATTTATTTCTCCTAAACAAAACTGACGTATCTTCATGTTTTCTTCGTTACTACTTTCAATTATAACTATCGTATTTCCTTTCTTTACCGCTTTCCTCAAATGTGAAAATGTGACGACCCAAAGAGTCATCACCTGTTTTCTTACCCATTCCGTGCTTCCGAGTCCTTGAAAACCTCATTTATGGTTGCCTTGATTTGCGTGCACAATCCGGGCGCGTAGCTGGAAAGCTTAAATATCAAAATTTGTGAAAAATGCTAATTTTTGATGTTAAAATGAATAAATTTGACTCTGGTCAACATTTTGGGTAAACGGACCCGATCCGTAGGAAAATATGGGACTTGGGCTTATGCCCGGAATCGAATTCCGAGGTTCCAAGCCCGAGAAATGAATTTTTGAGTAAAATTGTTTTTCTAAAATTTATAAAGAAAATTAAAATGAAAATTTCCTAGAACGTGTTAGTATCGGGCCCGTATTTTGGTTCCGGCGCCCGGTACATGTCTTATATGTGATTTAAGATATTTTGTGAAGTTTGGTTGAAATTGGACGTCGTTTGACGTGTTTCGGACTTAAAACTCTAAAATTTCAAAGTTAATGAAGTTTGAGGAAAGACTAATGATTTTTAGGTTTGATTCATTGCTTTTGATGTTATTTTGGTGATTTGATCGCACGGTTAAGTTCGTAGGATGTTGTTGAGTTAGTGTATGTGTTTGGTTGGGAGCCCCGAGGGCTCGGGAGTGTTTCGGAGGTGTCTCGGGATGGTTTAAAACTTAGAAAAATTTGCAGAAATTGGCTTCAGCAGTTGCAGGTCCATTTGTTCTTCGCGTTCACGACGCCTCTTCCGCGTTCGTGAAGCTCTGAGTCTTTCCTTCTTCGCGTTTGCACCCCTACACTCGCGTTCACGTAGAGTTATTGACCCTGGGGGACTTAGCCCTCTTTTCCTCTTCGCGTTCGCATACACCCTTTCGCGAATGCGTAGCCTTGCAACTTCCTTCACCGCGTTCGTGTAAGGTTCCACGCGTTCACATAGACCAATTCCTGGACCCCCAGCCTTTTTCTCTTCGCATTCGCATCCCTCAGCTCGTGAACGCGATAGTCCGCCAAGTTCTACCCTTCGCGAACGCGACCAGCCCTCCGCGAACGCGAAAGGAAATTTTGCCCAATTATATTTTCTTATTTTCATAAACAGTAGCTACGGGATTTCATTAAGTTTTCACGAACTCCTTCTTCTCCAAGGTCCTTCGGCTTCCACTGAAGCTATCCTTCACCAAAGACTTCTTGGGTTAGTAATCCTTGCTTGTTTCCTTCCATTTTCTTCAACATCTAATAAATTCCTAAGCCTAAAACATGTAATTTAGGGTAGAAATTGGGGGAAATGGGTAGAGTTAGGGATCTTTGAATTTTCTTGATTTAGACCTCATTTTGGGGTCGAATTTGAAAACAAATTATATATTCGGGCTCGTGAGTGAATGGGTGACATGGTTTTGGTGCGAACCTCGTGTTTTGACCAAGCAGGCCCGGGGTCGATTTTTGGTATTTTCGGAAGAAAGTTTGGAAATCTATAATTAGGCATTGGGCTTGATTTGTTTAGCATATATTGATATTGAATTCATTATTGTATAGATTGATTGAGTTGGAGCTGAATTTGAGAGGGAAAGCGGTTGTTGTGGATTGATTTGGTCGTGGAAGTTGAAGTAAGTGTTTGGTCTAACCTTAGCTTGAGAGAATAGGAGTTGAGTCTTATTTGCTACTTGCTTATTGTCGAGTACGGTGTATAGGCATGGTGACGAGTATCTATACATTGGTGTCTGGCGTTGTGAGTCTTTATATTGCGAATATTCTGATTTTGTTGTAACTTCCATGCTTAATTGATGATTTTTATATGTTGTAAAGAGCATGTGAAGGGAATTGTGATATTTAAACTTCGAGGAGCATTGGCTCGAGTTGTAACACGAACGGTGAAGGTATTTGAGATAATTGAATCCTTTGGAGCATTGACTCAAGTGATAGAGTAAATTATGAAATGAAAGTGAAAGAAAGAGAAAGATTTATTAAAATATACCCTTTCCGGGTCATTCTTGCTTTAGTGATTATCTCCCCTGCTGGGATGTTGAGATTACTGTTATTGTTCCCTTGAGGGGATTTAATTGTTTAATTGATGTTCCCTTACCGGGATTTCTATTCCTATTCTGTTTACTCCATTGCCCTTAGTTTGTGATTACTGTTTGGGTGAGGAAGAGTGTTAAAGCACGAAGGATGATGTCGTGCACTGTTTGCTATTGTGAGGAAGAGTGTTAAAGCACGAAGGATGATGTCGTGCACTGTTTGCTATTGTGAGGAAGAGTGTTAAAGCACGAAGGGTGATGTCGTGCATTATTTGATATTGTCTCCCTTGCTGGGATGTTGTTACTGTTATTGTGCCCTTGTCGGGATTAAATTGTTTAATTGATGTTCCCTTGCCGGGATTTCTATTTCCATTCTGTTTACTCCCTTGTCCTTTATTTGTGATTGTTGTTCGGGTGAGGAAGAGTGTTAAAGCACGAAGGGTGATGTCGTGCACTGTTTTCTATTGTGAGGAAGAGTGTTAAAGAACGAAGGGTGATGTCGTGCATTATTTGATATTGTCTCCCTTGCTGGGATGTTGAGATTACTGTTATTATGCCCTTTGTCGGGATTTAATTATTTAATTGATGTTCCCTTGCCGGGATTTCTATTTCCATTCTGTTTACTCCCTTGCCCTTTGTTTGTGATTGTTGTTCGGGTGAGGAAGAGTGTTAAAACACGAAGGGTGATGTCGTGCACTGTTTGCTATTGTGAGGAAGAGTGTTAAAGAACGAAGGGTGATGTCGTGCATTGTTTGATATTGTGAGGAAAGAGTGTAAAGCACGAAGGGTGATGTCGTACCGTACGATGTACCATTCTGTACTGATATTCATTGATTATACTATGAGGAAAGAGAGTAAAATCACAAAGGGTGGTGTCGTGCACATGATTATTGATACGATTGATTTAGTGAGGACGAGAGTAAAAGCACGAAGGGTGATGTCGTGCAAGTTCGTGATTTTTTGATTCTTGTTGATATTCTGGTTCTGTTGCTTCTATCTTTATTTGAGGTTTCCTATTTGAAAATGTTATCTCCCCACAGTATGTTCCCCCTTCCTTTATTGATTGATTACTTCCTGTATTTCTTTTGGTTGTGTATATATATATTCGAACTGCACAGGTTTACTTGGTAGTCTAGTCCTAGCCTCGTCACTACTTCGCCGAGGTTAGGCTAGGCACTTACCAGCACATGGGGTCAGTTATGCTGATACTACACTATGTGCTCTTTTGCACAGATCAAGGTCTTGGACAGCAGCAGTAGTGCGGGAGTAGGCCTTCAGTCCAGCGAGATACCAAGGTAACCTTACAGGCGTCCGCAGGCTCGACGTCTCCTCTATCTATTATTTCAGTTTGTTATCTCATTGTACTCGAGACAAACAGTTGTGTTTTCTTTCAGACGATTGTATTTAGTACTCTTAGTAGTTCGTGAGTATTGTGACACCAGTCTTGGGTAGAGGCTTATGTTGAATTTTCCGCATTCTATTCAGTTTTCTATAAATTAAGACTTTCGCTTTATTATTAAATTCCATTGTTTGCATGCGATTGCTGATATTTGTTAAAAGAGGTAACGTGTTAATGAAAAAGGTAATTAAGGTTTGGCTTGCCTAGCTCCCACTAGTAGGCGCCATCACGGCTCCCGAGGGTGGGAAATCCGGGTCGTGATAGAAAATACATGCTTGCTTGTTTAAATGTTATTTATTGCATATCATGCTCTGCATTCATATTCCACTCGTGCCAAACAAAAATCCTATAGCAGCGCTTACAGTGAGTGGTTGTGCTATTCCAATATTATTACCCCTAAATTTGGAAAGGAATATTTGCGGTAAAACTAGTCGATCAGCGGTGCAGTCGACAATTCCGTGCCTTCCCACTTGAGTTGTCCGCTCAAGGGTACCGGTCTAAAACCCCATAGAAACCTTACTATATTGTATGTTGCATGCATCATGGTCAAACCTGGCCAGGCTAACGTGTTGTCCGCACAACAGCCTTTAAGATAGCCTTGTCCAAAGTCCATTGGGTTTCCCTGGAACCCAAACGAACGCCTTCACGTTCTGTGGAGAACTAAATGCTCATTCTAATTATTGATGTTGAATAGTCGAGTCTGGTGGGGGTAAGGGCCTAACCTGTTTGTTTTGTAGAAATGAGGCACGAGGTCCCCGGATTCGGCATGGTCGCCAGGACCTACTTGCTGCTGGGACTCCGCGAGATGGGGAAGCTGATCAAGGCGAGCAGAGATGCCGAGTCTGGGGAAGGTCCTTCTGGGACCAAGTAGATAGGATTGTCTTTACTTTGCCTTCTGATGTAATAAGGCCACTGGCCATTAGTGACATTTTATATTTTTCGCATTCTTAGAGTCATGTTGGATTTGTCTAGTTTATTATCAATAAAATGAGGCATTTAGCATCTTAAGTTCTCCAAATTAATTTGTCGCTAGGCCTACCTCGGGCTCAAGAGGTTCCCCAATTTAGGATACGCTTTACATTTCTGCACTACGTGTTTAAATGTCGCAATATTTTATGACTCATCACTAAATTCATTATTTATTTTTTTATATTTGCTTTCTTTATTTATTATTCCCCTCCCTAAAGGTTAGTTCGTGCATTCTGGCATCATCCGCCTACCACACAAGATCGAAGGGCCCTCCTCCTACTACTACTCCTAGTCCTCCCAAAGGAAAAATCAAGGGTAAAACAAAGATGGTAGAGGCAGGCGGCGTCAGAAAAGACAACAAGGATGAACAGGTTGAGATCGCTGATGGTCGGGGTATTCAGGTTCTGCAAGAGGGTATGTCTGCACTGGAGAAGAAGCTGCTGAAGTTCCAAGAGGAACTTGACCAAGTCAAGAATATGGCTCACCTATCACTTTCCCTCAATGTTCCGTATGTCCACTTCCAAAATGCTCCAAACCCCACTTTACCACAAAACATCCCTAAACAACTGAATCACCCCAAGGACCAAGTCCCGCCAGCACAATGCAATGCCTGTCACCATACTACTCCACCTCTCCAGTATCAGACAAAAGACCACTTCCAGGCCTACAATAGTCCCATTTATGTGGAAACCATGGCCCATTCCACACCGCATACCCCTGAGTCTGACGAGAAGGATAGGCTCATCAGGAATTTGGCCGAGGAACTCAAGAAGTTGACCAACCGAGTTCAGGGAGTCGAAGGAGTTAAAGGGATTGAGGGGATGAACTATGAAGATCTTTGCATACATCCTGATGTCGAACTGCCCGAGGGGTACAAACCTTCTAATTTTGAGATGTTCGATGGTACTGGTGATCCAAGAGTCCATTTGAGAACTTACTGCGACAAATTGGTTGGCGTGGGAAAAGATGAAAGAATCCGCATGAAACTCTTCATGAGTAGTTTGAAAGGAGATGCACTGTCCTGGTACATCATCCAAGATCCAAACAAAAGGACTAATTGGGTAAGAATGGCAACAGACTTCATGGATCGATTCAGGTTCAACACGGAGAATGCTCCAGATATATTCTACATCCAGAATTTAAAGAAGAAGCCAACGGAAACCTTTCACGAGTATGCTACTCGTTGGAGGTCAGAATTTCCCCAAGGACCAAGTCCTGCCAGCACAATGCAATGCATGTTACCATAACAGTCCACCTCTCCAGAATTAGACAAAAGACCACTTCCAGGCCTACAATAATCCCATTTATGTGGAAACCGTGGCCCATTCCACACCGCATACCCCTGAGTCTGACGAGAAGGATGGGCTCATCAGTAATTTGGACGAGGAACTCAAGAAGTTGACCAACCGAGTTCAGGGCGTCAAAGGAGTTAAAGGGATTGAGGGGCTGAACTATGAAGATCTTTGCATACAGCCTGATGTCGAACTGCCCGAGGGGTACAAACCTCCTAAGTTTGAGATGTTCGATGGTACTGGTGATCCAAGAGTCCATTTGAGAACTTACTGCGACAAATTGGTTGGCATGGGAAAAGATGAAAGAATCCGCATGAAACTCTTCATGAGGAGTTTGAAAGGAGATGCATTGTCCTGGTACATCATCCAAGATCCAAAGAAAAGGACTAATTGGGTAAGAATGGCAACAGACTTCATGGATCGATTCAGGTTCAACACGGAGAATGCTCCAGATATATTCTACATCCAGAATTTAAAGAAGAATCCAACGGAGACCTTTCACGAGTATGCTACTCGTTGGAGGTCAGAATCACCCCAAGGACCAAGTCCTGCCAGCACAATGCAATGCATGTCACCATAACAGTCCACCTCTCCAGGATCAGACAAAAGACCACTTCCAGGCCTACAATAATCCCATTTATGTGGAAACCATGGCCCATTCCACACCGCATACCCCTGAGTCTTACGAGAAGGATAGGCTCATCAGTAATTTGGACGAGGAACTCAAAAAGTTGACCAACCGAGTTCAGGTCGTCAAAGGAGTTAAAGGGATTGAGGGGCTGAACTATGAAGATCTTTGCATACAGCCTGATGTCGAACTGCCCGAGGGGTACAAACCTCCTAATTTTGAGATGTTCGATGGTACTGGTGATCCAAGAGTCCATTTGAGAACTTACTGCGACAAATTGGTTGGCGTGGGAAAAGATGAAAGAATCCACATGAAACTCTTCATGAGGAGTTTGAAAGGAGATGCACTGTCCTGGTACATCAGCCATGATCCAAAGAAATGGACTAATTGGGTAAGCATGGCAACAGACTTCATGGATCGATTCAGGTTCAACACGGAGAATGCTCCGGATGTATTCTACATCCAGAATTTAAAGAAGAAGCCAACGGAGACCTTTCGCGAGTATGCTACTCATTGGAGGTCAGAAGCTGCCAAGGTTAGGCCAGCCTTAGAGGAAGAACAAATGAAGAAATTCTTTGTACGAGCTCAAGATCCTCAATATTACGAGCGGTTGATGATGGTCGAAGGTCACAAGTTCTCTGACATCATCAAATTGATCGAAGAGGGCATCAAAAGCGGTATGGTTACCAACTTTGAAGCTTTACAGGCTACTAATAAAGCTCTGCAGTCAGGTGATGTGTCCAAGAAAAAGGATGTGGGAGCCATAATGGTTGCCCAATAAGCCAAGTCCCCATCCAAATACCAGGTATATCCATCACCCTCATTCACATACCAACCAGCTCCAAGTTACCAAGCACCTTCACCTCAATACCAAGCACCCTCACCCGCATATCAAGCTCCACCACCCACATATCAGCCTACCTTGCCCAGATACTCCCAACCAGCCCACGTTTACATAGACTACAATTCCCAACCTTCTCACTACCAATCACCACCTACTCGCCAAAACTTCCCAAGACCTCGCCCTAACTTCGAATGTCTCCCTCCAAAACAGTATACTTCCATAGCCGAGCCCATTGATCAACTATATGAAAAACTCAAAGTTGTCGGTTACGTCACACCCATTCCTGCTGCCACCCCTGAGAACCCTTCTCAGTGGATCAACCCAAACAAATCATGTGCTTACCACTCCGGCATGAAGGGACACACCATCGAGGAATGTCGTTCCTTGAAAGACAAGATACAAATCCTCATAGACAACAAGAACATTGTAGCCAAGGACCCTGCTTCTAAGGTTCGCAATAATCCGCTGCCAGACCATAAAGGTGGTGTCCATATGATTGAAGTAGATGATGATTGGGATCCTGAGGGATCAATTGGGCTGATTGCAAAGGGTGATCCGAAGAAGCCCGAAATTACTCTCCACTCAATTGTGGTTCAGATGCAGCCATTCGAGGATGCTGAGGTAAACATGTCCATTCCACTCGAGTTTGAATCAAGACCGCCCGCAAAGGAAAAGTCCCCAGTGCCGATCGAAGTTGAGTTTGTACAGACACTCGAAGTAGCAGTCTGGCCACCTATAACATATACTCCGGTGGGAATGAGGATGACCACACCTATTCCAGTGGCAATGTCAACAACGCCACCCTTTTACTCAAACGCCATCCCATGGGACTACACAGCTGAAGCAAGGAGAAAAAGTAAAAGCAAGTCTGAGGAAGCCATTACTACACAGGGTATGACCAGAACTGGCAGAGTTTATACCCCTGAACATTTGGCTGAACCTAGCAAGCAGGCCGCCAGCCGTCCTCCCACCATTGAGACGGGTTCAGACGATCATTGTACAAAAAGATCCAAGCCAAGGAGTACTCAATCCTCGACCAGTTGAACAAGACACCAGCTCAGATATCTATCCTCTCTCTATTACAGAATTCTGAGACGCACAGTAGCGCCTTGCTGAGAGTGCTGAATGAGGCATACGTACCAGACAATATCACTAGCAGGGAGATGGCACATGGTGGGCCAGGTTCTGGAAAGCCACAAGATTACTTTCCATGAAGATGAGCTGCCGCCCGATGGGTTAGGTCATAATAAAGCACGGCACATCACTGTGTAATGTGAAGACCACTTTATTACAAGGATCTTAATTGATGGGGGTTCCAGCCTTAACATTTTTCCGCTGATCACACTCAAGAAATTGGGCAAAAGTCTACATGATATAAAAGAAGTATAGATCAATGTAAAGGCATTCGATGGTTCGTACAGGTCCACCATGGGAGAAATCACCTTGTTCTTACAGATGGGACCAACCTGGTTCAATGTAGACTTCCAAGTGATAGAGGTGCCCCCACACTACAACTTGTTGTTAGGGAGACCTTGGATACACGCCGCTGGACCGTGGTATCAAACCTATATCAAGAGTTAAAGTTTGAATGGAATCATCAAGAGGTAATCATTCATGGCGACGGTAGCAACCATATCTACGGTCGCCAGACTTTTTCGGTCATTGATGGGAGAAGGAAGTTGGGTGGAGAAATCTACCACAACATTGAACGAGTTAATGCCATTGATAAGGAAAAATGGTGGGACAGTAAGACCGAGAGAATCTTGAACTGGAAAGGATACGATCCAGGCAAAGGGCTCGGTAAAAATCTCCAGGGAATAACGAAGCCAATAACACTCAAGAAGCACGGTACCACTTTCGGGCTGGGTTATGAGTACACTTGGAAGGAATTCAAGGACTGGTCGCCACCATGGCGCAATCCTTACTAACCATTGGAGCAGCCGATACCTCACCTGGAGCAAACTTTCCAGCAAGCTGATATCATCTACGGTACAGACGAAGAGGAAGCGTTAGCGGCAATGAGGGATTTATTTCGGGACGATGAGGACATGGACTACTGTATCATTATTGAAGAGGAGGGGGAGGAAGGCCCTTCCATACAGGTCGTGATATGAGGATCATATCTCAAGAATTGGTCTATCAGGACGACCAAAGCCCGTCGAGCCTCGGGGTAGCAAGGCTAACAAAACAAGCATTTATTTACAGCTTAAATATTATAAAAAAAAAATTCTTCCTTTTCGCATTTTTAATTTCTGCAAGAAAGAGCTCTTATGTTCAAACGATTATTCAATTTATTAAAGCATTTGCAGTTTCGCTATAAATTGTATATTTACTTGCTATTTTTTTCCTCCCCATTAATTTATTTACACCGCATTACTATTACTTATCTTGATGAACCGACGACTGTGACATGCAACGAGGCAACGCAACAAACGGATTCTGATTCAGACGAGGATGATATACCTGAGGATATTGTTAAAGAGGTCGAGAACTTTGAGAATAGACCTAAGTCTAACTTGGATGAGACTGAGGTTGTCAACCTGGGAAACACAGAGAACATCAAAGAAACACGCATCAGCGTTCATCTGTCGCCATTAGAAAAGGAGGAATATACAGAGTTTTTAAGAGAATATAAGGACATATTCGATTGGTCGTATGATGACATGACTGGCCTCAGTACATCTATTGTGGCCCACAAGTTGCCAACCGATCTGACATGCCCACCGGTGAAGCAAAAGCTCAGGAAGTTCAAACCAGACATGAGCTTGAAAATCAAAGAAGAGGTCACCAAGAAGATCAACGCTAGGGTTCTCCGGGTGGTTGAACACCCGACATGGTTAGCCAACATCGTGCCTGTGCAAAAGAAAGACGGGAAGGTTAGAGTCTGTGTCGACTACCGGAATCTCAACCGAGCCAGTCCGAAGGACGACTTTCCCTTGTCAAATATACACATTCTAATTGACAATTGTGCCTAGCATGAGTTGCAGTCCTTTGTAGATTGTTTCGCTTGCTACCATCAAATTTGGATGGACGAGGACGATGTTGAGAAAACGACATTCATTACGACGTGGGGAGTGTATTGTTATGATGAAATTCGGTCTGAAGAATGCAGGGGCCACCTACATGAGGGCCATGACTACTATATTCCACGATATGATTCACAAGGAGATCGAGGTATATTTTGACAACATCATCAGCAAATCGAAGAAATTCACTGACCATATGGAAGATCTGAGGAAGTTCTTCAACAGGTTAAGGAAGTACAATATGAAACTTAACCCTGCAAAGTGTGCATTCGGGGTTCCTGCTGGCAAGTTGCTGGGGTTCATTGTCAGTCGCCAAGGAATAGAACTGGATCCATCAAAGGTCAAAGCTATCCAAGAATTGTCGCCGCCAAAGAACAAGAAGGATGTTATGAGTTTCCTTGGGAGGCTCAATTACATCGGCCGGTTCATAGCCCAGTCTACCGTCATTTGTGAACCAATTTTCAAGATGCTGAGAAAGGATGTTGCAACCAAATGGACCGGGGATTGTCAAAAGGCCTTCGATAGAATCAAGGGGTACCTGTCAACACCATCAGTCCTGGTACCACTCGAGCCAGGTAGACCTCTGTTACTTTACCTTGTTGTGTTAGATGGAGCTTTCGGTTGCGTTCTTGGGCAACATGACGAAACAGGAAGGAAAAATCAGGCCAATTACTATCTTAGAAAGAAATTCACTCCAAATGAAGCCTGGTACTCTTTATTGGAACGCACTTGTTGTACTCTAACTTGGGTCGCACAAAATTTGAGGCACTATTTCTGTGCATATACAACGTACCTCATATCAAGGATGGATCCGTTAAAATACATCTTTCAGAATCCCATGCCCATTGGCAAACTGGCCAAATGGAAAATCCTGTTAAGTGAGTTCCACATTATTTACGTGACTCAGAAGGCGGTCAAGGGACAAGCATTAGTAGATAATCTCGCTGAAAACCCTGTGGACGGGGAATACGAACCATTAAAAATGTATTTCCCCGATGAAGAAGTATCAGTCGTATGAGAGGACATTGCAGAATCCTACGATGGTTGGAGGATGTTCTTTGATGGGGCCTCAAACTTCAAAGGCATAGGTATTGGGGCAGTCTTAATATCAGAAACCGGTCAGCACTATCCAGTATCCGCCAAGCTCAGGTTCCCCTGCACCAACAACATAGTTGAATATGAGGCCTGCATCTTGGGGCTCAACTTGGCCATCGACATGAACATTTAGGAGTTATTAGTGATTGGTCCTTCAGACCTATTGATACACCAAGTTCACGGAGAATGGGAGACCAAGAATTCCAAGATAGAGTTCCGGCACGTCCCCAGAACCCAGAATGAGTTCGCCGATGTATTGGCTACTTTGTCATCTATGATTCAGCATTCGGACAAGAATTTCATCGATCCCATCCCAGTGGGGATCCACAATCAGCCGGCCTACTGTGCCCATGTTGAAGAAGAAGCAGACGGAAAGCCTTGGTTTCATGATATCAAGAGTACTTGGAAATGGATAATATCCAGAACTTGCAAACGCTACTCAGAAAAACACACTTCGAGGGATCCTATATAGGAGGACTCCTGATTTTGGTTTACTAAGGTGTGTCGAAGCAAAAGAAGCAACAAAATTATTGGAGGAGATACATGTCGGTACATGCGGTCCTCATATGAACGGGTTCGTTCTAGCAAAGAAGATACTCCGGGTCGGTTATTTCTGGATGACCATGGAAACGGATTGCATCCAGTATGTCCGAAAATTTCACCGTTGTCAGATACATGGGATATGATAAAGGTACCTCCCAGTGAGCCTAATGAAATAAATTACCCATGGTCGTTCGTCACTTGGGGCATGGATATTATTGGACAAATCGAGCCTGCCGCCTCCAACGGACACAGGTTTATTCTGGTTGAGCAATGATTACTTTACCAAATGGGTTGAAGCAGCCTCTTACAAAGCAGTTGCTAAGAAATTCATGGTCGACTTGTCCGCGACTGCATAGTTTGTCGATTCGGAGTTCCAGAGTCAATCATTACCAAAAATGGTTCCAATCTTAAAAGTGACCTGATGAGAGCCATGTGTTAAACCTTCAAGGTCAAACACAAGAATTCCACAGCCTACAACCCTAAGATGAATGGAGTCGTTGAGGCTGCCAACAAGAATATCAAGGAGATATTGAGAATGATGATAGAGAAGCACTAGAAATGGCATGAGAAGCTGTCATTCGCCTTATTGGGATACCACACCACAGCCCGCACATCAACTGGGGCAACTCCTTACATGTTGGTTTATGGTAAAGAAGTCGTTATTCCTGCCAAGGTCGAAATTCCATCCCTGAGAATCATACAAGAAGCCGAGCTTAGCGATGCAGAGTGGGTACGAAGCCGTTATGAGCAATTGACCCTCATAGACGGAAAAAAGAATGAACGCAGTTGGTCATGGTCAGCTATATTAGAACAGAATGACCAGAGCCTTCAACAAGAAAGTCAAGTCGAGACGATTCACACCGGGGCAGCTGGTGTTAAAGAAGATCTTTCCTCACCAAGACGAAGCAAAAGGGAAATTCTCTCCCAATTGGCAAGGCCCGTAAATGGTTCACCGAGTGCTGACAGGAGAAGCACTCATACTTGTAGAAATGGATGGAAAAATCTGGCCAAAGCCAATCAACTCAGATGCAGTCAAGGGCTACTATGTGTAACTTTCATGCTTTTATCAAATGTTGTAGATTGAACTACGCCTTACCTGATTCCCGTTTAAGAGGGTATATGTAGGCAGCCCTATGGGTTCGGTCACATTTTAATAAAAATTTCATTTCCCCCGCGAATGGAAAATGGGGCAGAATTTTGAGAAGGGACCTCAAAATTCTGAAGCAAATGCAGCCGAGCACCGCACAAGCAACAACCAGAAGCATTCACCCATCAAACTGGTGCAGAATTTTGAAGAGGACCCTCAAAATTCCATAGCAAGAAAGGTTACAATGTCTTGAACCGCGTCATGGTCGTCGATTCATCCAAAGAAATTAGTTTAAATTATATGTTATATTTTATAAAACCATGCATATTTTCTTCTCAAAACAGCTTGTTTAGCAACGCTACCCCTGTGATATGAACAAAGAAGTTCTTGTTATCAAGCAGACAGGCCGAGCCGAGCCAGTGGGGATGCGAACTAACCCTCCCCTTTACAGAACTCACAATTTTTCTTTGGATGTAGACACAAAGACGGCAAAAGCCCAGAACACATTACTATCTTCCCAAGATGCATATTTCTAAAGGACACGCTCTCAAACTCGTCGCACATGCCGACGCTTACTATCATCACAAACAACGTTTATTCACCACAATCATATCACCACAGTTTATCATCAGCTAAGAACTCTTACTATCATTTATTTTCCCACATTTCATAAGGCTACCATTCTGCCTTCCGAGGTTCTACACTACCTCCCCTGCATTTTATTTCTTGCACTGCATAAGGCCATCATTCTGTCTTCCGAGGTTCTGTGCTACCTCCCCTGCATTTTATTTCCTGCATTGCATAAGGATATCATTCTGCCTTCTGAGGTTCCACGCTACCTCCCCTGCATTTTATTTCCTGCATTGCATAAGGCTACCATTATGCCTCCCGAGGTTCTACGCTACCTCCCCTGCATTTTATTTCTTGCATTGCATAAGGCTACCATTCTGCCTTCCGAGGTTCTACGCTACCTCCCCTGCATTTTATTTCCTGCATTGCATAAGGCTACCATTCTGCCTTCCGAGGTTCCACGCTACCTCCCCTGCATTTTTATTTCTTGCACTGCATAAGGCTGTCATTCTGTCTTCTGAGGTTCCATGCTACCTCACCTGCATTTTACTTCATTGCATAAAGCTCCTATCTACCTCTTCAAAGAAACCACCTTTCGTGACGTTATTTATTTATGCTTCTCCCGGGCTAAGCTCTGCCCCTCCAGNATAAGGCTACCATTCTGCCTTCCGAGGTTCTACGCTACCTCCCCTGCATTTTATTTCCTGCATTGCATAAGGCTACCATTCTGCCTTCCGAGGTTCTACGCTACCTCCCCTGCATTTTATTTCCTGCATTGCATAAGGCTACCATTCTGCCTTCCGAGGTTCCACGCTACCTCCCCTGCATTTTTATTTCTTGCACTGCATAAGGCTGTCATTCTGTCTTCTGAGGTTCCATGCTACCTCACCTGCATTTTACTTCATTGCATAAAGCTCCTATCTACCTCTTCAAAGAAACCACCTTTCGTGACGTTATTTATTTATGCTTCTCCCGGGCTAAGCTCTGCCCCTCTTTTCTTTCACAAATTGCAAGACTAAACTCCTTCGTGTTAGCATAATACTACTGCATTCTTCATGGGCTGAAATATCGCCAACTTGTCCAAAGGCATCATCGTTCGGAGGCACCATCTTCATGGCCCGAGAACATCATTTCATGGCCTGAGGATCTCTTTTATTCAACTTGCATATCATTATTCAAAGGCACCATGGTTCGGAGGCACCATCCTTATGGCCCGAGAACGTCATTTCATAGCCTGCGAATCCCGCACCAAGCGATTCATTCCTCCTACCACACAAGATCGAAGGGCCCTCCTCCTACTCCTCCTCCCAGTCCTCCCAAAGGAAAAAACAAGGGTAAAAATAATATGGCAGAGGCAAGCGGCGTCAGAAAAGAAAATAGGGATGAACAGGTTGAGATCGCTGATGGTCGGGGTATTCAGGTTCTGCAAGAGGGTATGTCTCCACTGGAGAAGAAGCTGCTGAAGTTCCACAAGGAACTTGACCAAGTCAAGAATTTGGCTTAGCTATCACTTTCCCTCAATGTTCCGGATGACCACTTCCCAAATGCTCCAAACCCCACTTTACCACAAAACATCCTAAACAACCGAATCACCCCAAGGACCAATTCCCGCCAACACAATGCAATGCTTGTCACCATAACACTCCACCTCTCCAGGATCAGACAAAAGACCACTTCCAGGCCTACAATAGTCCCATTTATGTGGAAACCATGGCCCATTCCACACCGCATACCCCTGAGTCTGACGAGAAGGATAGGCTCATCAGGAATTTGGCCGAGGAACTCAAGAAGTTGACCAACCGAGTTCAGGGCGTCGAAGGAGTTAAAGGGATTGAGGGGCTAAACTATGAAGATCTTTGCATAAACCCTAATTTCGAATTGCCCGAGGGGTACAAACCTCCTAAGTTTGAGATGTTCGATGGTACTGGTGATCCAAGAGTCCATTTGAGAACTTACTGCGACAAATTGGTAGGCGTGGGAAAAGATGAAAGAATCCGCATGAAACTCTTCATGAGGAGTTTAAAAGGAGATGCACTGTCCTGGTACATCAGCCAGGATCCAAAGAACTGGACTAATTGGGTAATCATGGAAACAGACTTCATGGATCGATTCAGGTTCAACACGGAGAATGCTCCGGATGTATTCTACATCCAGAATTTAAAGAAGAAGCCAACGGAGACCTTTCGCGAGTATGCTATTCGTTGGAGATCAGAAGCTGCCAAGGTTAGGCCAGCCTTAGAAGAGGAACAAATGAAGAAATTCTTTGTACGAGCTCAGGATCCTCATTATTACGAGCGGCTGATGATGGTCGAAGGTCACAAGTTCTCTGATATCATCAAATTGGAAGAGAGAATCGAAGAGGGCATCAAAAGCGGTATGGTTACCAACTTTGAAGCTTTACAGACGACAAATAAAGCTATGCGGTCAGGTGGTGTGTCTAAGAAAAGGGATGTGGGAGCCATAATGGTTTCCCAACAAGCCAAGTCCCCGCCCAAATACCAAGTATATTCATCACCCTCGTTCACATACCAACCAGCTCCAAGTTACCAAGCACCTTCACCTCAATACCACGCACCCTCACCCGCATATCAAGCTCCACCACCCACATATCATCCTACCTCGCCCAGATACTCCCAACCAGCCCCCATTTACAATGCCTACAATTCCCAACCTTCTCACTACCAATCACCACCTACTCGCCAAAACTTCCCAAGACTTCGCCCTAACTTCGACCGTCACCCTCCAAAATAGTAAACTGCCATAGCCGAGCCCATTGATGAACAATATGAAAAACTCAAAGACACCGGTTACGTCACACCCATTCCTACTGCCACCCCTGAGAACCCTTCTCAGTGGATCAACCCAAACAAATCCTGCACTTACCACTATGGCATGAAGGGACACACCATCGAGGAATTTTGTTCCTTGAAAGACAAGATACAAACCCTCATAGACAACAAGATCATTGTAGCCAAGGACCCTGCTCCTAAGGTTCGCAATAATCCGCTGCTAGACAATAAAGGTGGTGTCCATATGATTGAAGTAGATGATGATTGGGATCCTGAGGGATCAATTGGGCTGATTGCAGAGGGTGATCCGAAGAAGCCCGCAATTACTCTCCACCCAATTGTGGTCCAGATGCAGCCATCCGAGGATGCTGAGGTAAACATGTCCATTCCACTCGAGTTTGAAACGAGACCGCCCGCAAAGGAAAAGGCCCCAGTGCCGATCGAAGTTGAGTTTGTACGACCACTCGAAGTAGTAGTCCGGCCACCTATAACATATACTCTGGTGGGAATGAGGATGACCACACCTATTCCAGTGGCAATGTCAACAAGGACACCCTTTTACTCGAACGCCATCCCATGGGACTACACAGCTGAAGCAAGGAGAAAGGGTAAAAGAAAGTCTGAGGAAGCCATTGGTGCACAAGGTATGAGAACATTTGGCTGAATCTAGCAAGCAGGCCGCCAGCCGTCCTCCCACCATTGAGACAGGTTCAGACGATCATTGGAGAAAGATCCAAGCCAAGGAGTACTCAATCCTCGACCAGTTGAACAAGACACCAGCTCATATATCTATCCTCTCTCTATTACAGAATTCTGAAACACACAGGAGCCCTTGTTGAGAGTGCTGAGTCAGGCATACGTACCAGACAATATCACTAGAGGGGAGATGGCAAACATGGTGGGCCAGGTTCTGGAAAGCCATAAGATTACTTTCCATGAAGATGAACTGCCGCCCGATGGGTTAGGGCATAATAGAGCACTGCACATCACTGTGCAATGTGAAGACCACTTCATTACAAGGATCTTAATTGATGGGGGTTCCAGCCTCAACATTTGTCCGTTGATCACACTCAAGAAATTGGGGAAAAGTCTACATGATATAAAATAAGGAGAGATCAATGTAAAGGCCTTTGATGGTTCGCAGAGGTACACCATGGGAGAAACCACCTTGTACTTACAGATGGGACCAACCTGGTTCAATGTAGACTTCCAAGTGATATATGTGCCCGCATCCTACAACTTTTTTTTAGGGCGACCTTGGATACACGGCGCTGGGACGTGGCGTCAACCCTACATCAAGTGTTGAATTTTGGATAGAATCATCAAGAGGTAATCATTCATGGAGACGGTAGCAACCATATCTACAGTTGCCAGACTTTTTCGGTCATTGATGGGAGAAGGAAGCTAGGTGGAGAAATCTACCACAACATTGAACGAGTTAACCCCATTGATAAGGACAAATAGTGGGACAGTAAGATCTAGAGCATTTTGAACTGGAAAGGATACGATCCAGGCAAAGGGCTCGGTATAAATCTCCAGGGAATAACGAAGCCAATAACACTCAAGAAGCACGGTACCACTTTCGGGTTGGGGTAGGAGTACACTTGGAAGAAATTCAAGGACTGGTCGCCACCATGGCGCAATCCTTACTACCCATTGGAGCAGCTGATACCTCACCTGGAGCAAACTTTCCAGCAAGCTGATATCATCTACGGTACGGATGAGAGGAAGTGTTAGCGACAATGAGGGATTTATTTCGGGACGATGAGGACATGGACTTCTGTGTCATTCTTGAAGAGGAGGGGAGGAATGCCCTTCCATACAGGTCGTGAGTAGAGGATCATATCTCAAGAATTGGTCTGTCAGGACGACCAAAGCCCGTCGAGCCTCGGGGTAGCAAGGCTATCAAAACAAGCATTTATTTACATCTTATTTATTTTTAAAAAAAAATTTCTTCCTTTTCGCATTTTTAATTTTTGCAAGAAAGATCTCCTATGTTCAAACTATTATTCAATTTTTCAAAGCATTTGTAGTTTCTCAATAAATCGAATATTTACTTTCTACTGTTTTCCTCCAGATTACTTTATTTACACAGCATTACTATTACTTATCTTGATGAACCGACGACTGTGACATGCAACGAGACAACGCAACAAACAGATTCTGATTTCGACGAGAATGATATACCTGAGGATATTGTTAAAGAGGTCAAGAACTTTGAGAATAGACCTAAGTCTAACTTGGACGAGACTGAGGTTGTCAACCTGGGAAATGCAGAGAACATAAAATAAACACGCATCAGCTTTCATCTGTCGCCATTAGAAAAGGAGGAATATACAGAGTTTTTAAGAGAATATAAGGACATATTCGCCTGGTCGTATGATGACATGACTAGCCTTAGTACATCTATTGTGGCCCACAAGTTGCCAACCGATCTGACATGCCCACCGGTGAAGCAAAAGCTCAGGAAGTTCAAACCAGACATGAGCATGAAATTCAAAGAAGAGGTCACCAAGTAGATCAATGCCAGGGTACTCTGGGTGGTTGAATACCCGACATGGTTAGCCAACATCTTGCCTGTGCCAAAGAAAGATGGGAAGGTTAGAGTCTGTGTCGACTACCGGGATCTCAACCGGGATAGTCGGAAGGACGACTTCCCCTTTCCAAATATACACATCCTAATTGACAACTGCGTCAAGCATGAGCTGCAGTCCTTTTGTAGATTGTTTCGCTGGCTACCATCAGATTTGGATGGACGAGGAAGATGCTGAGAAAACGGCATTCCTTACGCCGTGGGGTGTGTATTGTTACAAGATGATGTCATTCGGTCTGAAGAATGCAGGGGCCACCTACATGAATGCCATGACTACTATATTCCACGATAAGAATCACAAGGAGATAAGGTATACGTGGATGACGTCATCATCAAATCGAAGAAAGCCACTAACCATATGGAAGTTCTTCAACAGGTTAAGGAAGTACAATATGAAACGTAACCCTGCAAAGTGTGCATTCGAGGTTCCTGCTAGGAAGTTGTTAGGCTTCTTTGTCAGTCGCCAAGGAATAGAACTGGATCCATCAAAGGTCAAATCCATCCAAGAATTATCGCCTCCAAAGAACAAGAAGGATGTTATGAGTTTCCCGGGGAGGCTCAATTACATCAGTCGGTTCATAGCCCAGTCTACAGTCATTTGTGAACCAATTTTCAAGATGTTGAGAAAGGATGTTGCAACCAAATGGACAGAGGATTTTTAAAAGGCCTTCAATAGAATCAAGGAGTACCTCTCAACACCACCAGTCCCGGTACCACCCGATCCAGGTAGACCTCTGTTACTTTACCTTGTTGTGTTAGATGGAGCTTTCGGTTGCGTTTTGGGCAACATGACAAAACAGGAAGGAAAGATCAGGCCATTTACTATCTTAGCAAGAAATTCACTCCATATGAAGCCTGGTACTCTTTATTGGAACGCACTTTATGTGCTCTGAATTGGGTCACACAAAAGTTGAGGCACTATTTTTGTGCATATACAACGTACCTCATATCAAGGATGGATCCGTTGAAATACATCTTTCAGAAGCCCATGCCCACTGGCAAACTGGACAAATGGAAAATCCTGTTAAGTGAGTTCGACATTATTTACGTGACTCAGAAGGCGGTCACGGGACAAGCATTAGCAGATCATCTCGCTAAAAACCCTGTGGACGGGGAATACAAACCATTAAAAATGTATTTCCCCGATGAAAAAGTGTCATTCGTATGATAGGACATTGCAAAATCATACGATGGTTGGAGGATGTTCTTTGATGGGGTCGAAAACTTAAAAGGCGTAGGTATTGGGGCAGTCTTATTATCAGAAACCGGTCAGCACTATCCAGTATCCGCCAAGCTCAGGTTCCCCCGCACCAACAACATGGTTGAATATGAGGCCTACATCTTGGGGCTCAACTTGGCCATCGACATGAACGTTCATGAGTTATTAGTGATTGGTGATTCAGACCTATTGATACACCAAGTACAAGGAGAATGGGGAACCAAGAATTCCAAGATACTGCCATATCTACATCATGTATAGGAGTTGAGAAGAGGTTCACAAAGATAGAGTTTCGGCACGTCCCCAGAACCCAGAATGAGTTCGTCGCTGCATTGGCTACTTTGTCATCTATGATTCAGCATCCGGACAAGAATTTAATCGATCCCATCCCAGTGGGCATCCACAATCAGCTGGCCTACTGCGCATATGTTGAAGAAGAAGCATACGGAAAGCCTTGGTTTCATGATATGAAGGAGTACTTGGCAAAGGGAGAATATCCAAAACTTGCAAACGCTACTCAAAAACACAAACTTCGAAGGTTTTCAAACAATTTCTTTCACAGCGGAGGGATCTTGTATAGGAGGACTCCTGATTTGGGTTTACTAAGGTGTGTCGAAGCAAAAGAAGCAACAAAACTATTGGAGGAGATACATGTTGGTACATGCGATCCTCATATGAACGGGTTCGTTCTAGCAAAGAAGATACTCCGGTCGGTTATTTCTGGATGACCTTGGAAACAGATTGCATCCAGTATGTCCGAAAATGCCACTATTGTCAGATACATGGGGATATGATAAAGGTACATCCCAGTGAGCTTAATGCAACAAGTTCGCCATGGTCGTTCGCCACTTGGGGCATGGATGTTATTGGACCAATCAAGACTGCCGCCTCCAACAGACACAGGTTTATTCTGGTTGCCATTGATTACTTTACCAAATGGGTCGAAGCAGCCTCTTACAAAGCAGTTACTAAGAAAGTCATGGCCGACTTTGTCCGCGACTGCATAGTTTGTCGATTCAAAGTTTCAGAGTCAATCATTACCGACAATGGTTCCAATCTCAACAGTGACCTGATGAGAGCCATGTGTGAAACCTTCAAGGTCAAACACAAGAATTCCATAGCATACAGACCTCATATGAATGGAGCCGTTGAGGCTGCCAACAAGAATATCAAGAAGATATTGAGAAAGATGATAGAGAATCACAAGCAATGGCATGAGAAGCTGTCATTCGCCTTACTGGGATGCCGCACCACAGTCCGCACATCAACTGGGGAAACTCCTTACATGTTGGTTTGTGGTAAAGAAGTCGTTATTCCTGCCGAGGTCGAAATTACATCCCTGAGAATCATACAAGAAGTTGAGCTCAGCGATGCGGAGTGGGTACGAAGTCGTTATGAGCAATCGGCCCTCATAGACGGAAAAAAGAATGAACGCAGTTTTTCATGGTCAGCTATATCAGAACAGAATGACTAGAGCCTTCAACAAGAAAGTCAAGCCGAGACGATTCACACCGGGACAGCTGGTGTTAAAGAAGATCTTTCCCCACCAAGATGAAGCAAAAGGGAAATTCTCTCCCAATTGGCAAGGCCTGTACATGGTTCACCAAGTGCTGACAGGAGGAGCACTCATACTTGCAGAAATGGATGGAGAAATCTAGCCAAAGCCAATCAACTCAGATGCAGTCAAGTGCTACTACGTGTAACTTTCATGCTTTTATCAAATGTTGTAAATTGAACTACGCCTGACCTGATTCCCGTTTAAGCGGGGATATGTAGGCAGCCCTATGGTTTGATCACATTTTAATAAAAATTTCATTTCCCCCACGAATGGAAACTGGGACAGAATTTTGAGGAGGGACCTCAAAATTCCAAAGCAAATGCAGTCGAGCACCGCACAAGCAACATCCAGAAGACTTCACCCATCAAACTGGAGAAGAATTTTAAGGAGGACCCTCAAAATTCCATAGCAAGAGAAGTTGCAATGTCTTGAACCGCGTCGTGGTCGTCGGTTCATCCAAAGAAATTATTTAAATTATATGTTATTTTTATAAAACCATGCATATTTGCTTCTCAAAATAGCTTATTTAGAAACGCTACCCTTGTGATATGAACAACGAAGTCCTCGTTATTAAGAAGACAGGCCGAGCTGAGCCAGTAGGGATGCGAACTAACCCTCCCCTTTACAGAACTCAGAATTTTTATTTGGATGCAGGCACAAAGACGGCAAAAGCCCAGAACACATTACTATCTTCGCAAGATGCATATTTCTTAAGGACACGCTCTCAAACTCGTCGCACATGCCGACGCTTACTATCATCACAAAAAATGCTTATTCACCACAATCGTATCACCGCAGTTTATTATCAGCTAAGAACTCTTACTGTCGTTTATTTTCCCACAGTGCATAAGGCTACCATTCTGCCTTCCGAGGTTCTACGCTACCTCCCCTGCATTTTATTTCTTGCACTGCATAAGGCTATCATTCTGCCTTCCGAGGTTCTATGCTACCTCCCCTGCATTTTATATCCTGCATTACATAAGGCTATCATTCTGACTTCCGAGGTTCCATGCTACCTCCCCTGCATTTTATTTCCTGCATTGCATAAGGCTACCATTCTGCCTTCCGAGGTTCTATGCTACCTCCCCTGCATTTTATTTCCTGCATTTCATAAGGCTACCATTCTGCCTTCCGAGGTTCGACGCTACCTCCCCTGCATTTTATTTCCTGCATTGCATAAGGCTACCATTGTGCCTTCCGAGGTTCTGCGCTACCTCCCCTGCATTTTATTTCCTGCATTGCATAACGCTACCATTCTTCCTCCTGAGGTTCCATGCTACCTCCCCTGCATTTTTATTTCTTGCACTGCATAAGGCTGCCATTCTGTCTTCCGAGGTTCCACGCTACCTCCCCTGCATTTTACTTCATTGCATAAAGCTCCTATCTACCTCTTCAAAGAAACCACCTTTCGTGATGTTATTTATTTATGCTTCTCCCGAGCTAAGCTCTTCCCCTCTTTTCTTTCGCAAATCGCAAGACTAAACTCTGTCTTGTTAGCATAATACTACTGCATTCTTCATGGGCTGAAATATCGCCAACTTGTCCAAAGGCTTAATAGTTCAGAGGCACCATCTTCATGGCCCGAGAACATCATTTCATTGCCTGAGGATCTCTTTTATTCAACTTGCATATCATTATTCAAAGGCACCATGGTTCGGAGGCACCATCCTCATGGCCCGAGAACGTCATTTCATAGCCTGCAAATCTCGCACCAAGCGATTCATGGCCCAGGACATCATGGTCTAAGGACAATCATCCTTAATTGTCCAAAGACAACATTCATAGTCCAACGGGAACTTGCATCATGTTTACATAATGCACGATATATGCTTGTTATTTATTTGCAGGTAATCCGGCCGGAACAGCCAACCAGGCAGGAGCGGACCGCTCCAGTTCTCCGATACAACCTCGTAAGACCTTCCTACTTTACCTTACCTCGCACCTTGCGTCCGTTCTTGTAAAACATCACCGGTATATTTCGCCGATGATTCCGAAACTACATACGGCCTGATTCCTGTAAAACCAAAGATATGTAGGCATCTCAGAAGCCAGGGTGCGGCCTAATTCTCTCCCACGGTTTCCTCTCGGTCAAAATTGGCCATCATATCTTTACCCGACAACTCTTTCATCCTTCTCTAGTAAAGAGGGGCAGTTGTTGATACCCAATTTTTGCTCAAATTATTTTCAAACTTGCATATAACCCCTCAAAATTTTTCTTTGTAATAACGAGTGTTTTTCCCTATTTTTCCATATTTTTATTAAAGTTTTTTCCTGTTTATTTTAATATTTCATATTTAAATAATTCATAAATTATGCTAGAAATAATTTTAAAATATTTCCTTGCGCAGTATGTTATTTATAATCAATTTTTTATCTAGTGAAACTCAATTATTTTACAAATTATCCAATTGGATCTTATTTAATTTCAATTACAATAATTTTACAATTATGGCCCAATTGGATATTTTTGCACTATTTCAATTCGAAATTTATGCATTTTTACACCTAATATTAGTTAATTACTGTGATTTTACCTATTTTAACTTAATTTCATTTTTTATATAATTATTGGCTATTTTAATTTATTAATTATCTATTTTATTGGGTATTCAACATCTAGCCACATTTATTATAATTTTAGCCACATTTTAATCCGATCTTTAGACCCAATTACCCAACCCATCATACCACTAAACGACCCAGCCCAAATTAATTCTCTAACCGGCCCAACCCCCAATTTATCTGAGCCGTTGATCAAATGAGATCAACGGCCCAGATCCGTTCTTACCATAATTAATTCCTAACTACCCCTTCCCCGACCCCTCATTCTTCGAGACCGACTCTCTCTCTATCTCTGGTGTTTCTCTCTCTCCTTTATCTCTAGAACCTTCCATGTTCACCTCTATAAGGACCCGTAAAATTTTCTTATTTAAAAATAATGTCGAACGAGTCCTCGAGTTGTTTTATTGTGGGTATCTTTGAAACAGACCTAAATTGAGTAAAAAGTACCCTGAGACTTAAAGAATATAATTCTCCAGAAAGTAGGTGTTATGTGATGCACTATGCGATCGCATAACTTGTATGTGGATCGCATAATGGTCGCATACCTGGGCATATCACTGCCCCATTTGAAGTCAACTATGCGGTCCAGTATGCGATCGCATAATGTGTATGCGGACCGCACAATGGTCGCATACCTGGGCAGTGTGTTTCGAATTTCGGCCCATCTTGAGGGCCATTATGCGGTCGAGTCTATGGACCGCATGTTAGGAGTGCGATCGCATTCCTGACCGCATTCTTGTGTTGGGCCCTGTTTTTCCTAATTTTTAAAACCCGACCCCAGTTCATTAAAATACCCCTCCCCTTCATTTTTAACCATTTTTCTGAGATATTAGAGAGAGGAAAGAGTGGGTTCTAGAGAGAGAAAGTCCCAACTTCATCATTGGTCTTCCTTCATCACTCAATCTTGGGACTAATCAAGCAGAACATAAATTTCTTCACTCTAAGAGGTAAGCTTCCACCCCATTAACCCTAAATTTCCAGATTTTTTTAAAATGAAACATGGGTAGGATAGTTCATAAACATAGGGTTAAGAATCTTGCATGCATGTACCCAATTTACCATAATCTAGTAAAGGAAAATAGGTTGGAGTAACCTTTCACTAAAAAGGGGCTATTTAATCTAAAAGAACACCTAGTGCTTGGTAGAAAGCTCAAGTGAGTTCAAGACATGTTCATAATTCCTAATTCTACGTTTAAATGTGACGTATTGTGAATTATATCAAAGGTGCTAGAAGGTCCGGAGATTTGAGATAGAAATTAAGGAAAGATCCCGATACGAGGTATGTATGGCTAACTTTAACCTTTGTAGAATCCTCTTGTTGGGTCCGAGTATTCAGTATGTGTACCTTGTTTAGAAATATGTGAATTGATTGTTCAAACGTGTTGAGACGTAAGATTCTATTCTCTGATTATCCTAGTTGATTGTCATGCTACCGTGCTATATGAGGTTGTGAAAGGTGTTTGATGTGCCTATTTCATTCTGTGCAAAGCTCGTAAATGCTAAAGGGTTTTGATATGAAAGTATGTGTAATGAACGAAAGATTGATAATGTTCCCAAATGTGAGAATGTGTAAAATAGCTAAAAGTCGTGCGTGGAAAGTAATGAAATAGAGTATTGTGAAACGATGTAACTGAATTGGACGATTATGGCAACACCGTGTTCATGAAATTACTACTTGATAAGAGCTATGGTGCCTTGGGCCCAAATAAATAAGTTGTTGATATGAACTTGTACTCCTTGAAATGATGATTCTTGTGATGAAGTTGTTTGTGATTGTTGTTGTGAATTTAAATTGTCAGGCAAGGTCGGGTTGCGCGCCGCAACATGAAGTAATAAAGTTGATGTGTTGTGGTGATAAGGGTGGCCGAGGTAATAAGGATGGAATGTGATCGTTATCACTACATGAAAATCTATGAGCTCTTGAATATGATGATGTTGAAAGGGAAAAAGGAGAGATTGTGAAGCTTGTTTGATTTTGGTTGTTTCCTTCCACGCGCATTGATTAATTGGTTCTATTGCTGTTTCTTAATTGTGTATTGTTGATTGTACTTGGGATAAAGTTTGTTTATACATACTAGTACTATTCCATAGTACCAACGTCCTTTTTGTCGGGGTTGCTACATCTTTTATATGGATGTAGGTGGGTCCACAGCAGGTTGCTCAGCTCGCCGTTAGTGGTGCCTTCTCCTCATCCTTTTTCAGCTATACTGGTGAGCCCCACTTCCTCTCGGGGCCATGTGTAGTTCATGCCTTCTCCTTTTTGAGTATATTATATATTTTAAGGTATAGTCGGGGCCTTGTTGCCGGCAAGTATTGTATAAACTCCTAGTACCATTAGAGGCTCCGTAGACACTATGTAGGTGTATATATATATATTTTTTGGCAGTGGTTGTAAGTATTCGTAATCGTGGTCCGTATCGGGAAGTGTTGTATCTAATATGTATGAATTGGGAAATCTAGTACAATAATGTAACATGAGGAAAAATTGGACTTATTGTGGGAATCACGCACTTTTAAGCTTATCTCACTGTTTCACATAAATAATGTATGTTATAAACACGGGGAAACGCGTCGGGTGGGAAAGGCAAATCAGGTTCGCTTGACTGGGGTCACCCGATTGAGTGTCGTTCGCGTCCCTCGATTGTGGGGCATGACAACCTCCTTCTCCGATGAAGTTTCTCTCTTCTCCGACCACCATCCTTTCTACCACCAGCCTCCATGACGCCTCATTTCTCCGTTTCACCTCGTCTCTGAGACCTTTAAGGGTTTCGACCATGCCCAACTTACTACTGGAGCTCATGCTTGGGTTGTTTTAGGCTTTTATCTGGTGGGGTTTTGACTCGATTATGCTATAACCACCACTATCCTTGAGTTTCACGGCAGATTCCCCTATTTTTCTCTAGTTTCTTATGAAACCTTAATTTTGGCTTAAACCTCTTAAATCTCTGTATTTTTAACGATTTAAACTTATTCTTTATGTTTTACATTGTTCTTGACTCAATCTTTAAGAATCTTCAATTTTTAAACGTTTTACTTCTTTTTTTTAAAACTAGGGTTTCTCATAACCTTTTTATGCTTGTTTAAAACTAAGTTTCCTTGCTTTTGAGTCTGTGATTTTACTATCTTTTATCTTGCTTGTGTTAAAAATCCTAATTTTTTTAGATTTCTATATTTGGTTCTGTGTATTAGCATGGCTGCTCGTCTCTCTTTGCTTAAGTTTCTGTGATTATCTGCCTCAAACATGGTTACTGAGTTCTACTAGCTTAAATCATACCACCACTATGTGCTTATGTCTATCTCGATTGCTCAGACTTGCATCTTTCTACTAGCACTTGTTTAACCTGCATGTTTACTATGTCTGAGCATTCTTGTCTATTTATATGATGAATATAGAATTGTGACTCTTGCTTGATCGATTCTGGATTCCATACTTAGGGGTTTTGATTGACAGATTTTCCTTTAAACCTTCAATTTCAATTCAGAATTAATTGATTCGCCTGTGGTACTTTATTCTTATTGTCTATTTCCTTATTTAGAATATTTTTGAACTTAGCGTTAATTGTTTACCCTATACTTAATGAACTATGATTCTTTCCTTATTTGGTCGTGTACTGATTTTATTTGCCTTATGTGCTATGTATTTTACCGTTTGAATTTGAATCCCTTGACTTTAGGGAGTGATTGTTTTGGCTAACAGATCTTGATTATTTACTTACTTAGTATGATGCAGACTTTATTTCCCTTATTTGCTTGCTAACGTTCGAACTTAACCCCTTCAATTAAGGGGTACTTATGTTGATTTTACACTATTTGAATATTCTCCCAAGCTACATATGGTAATTTTCCTTATGTGTTGCATGTTACTACTGATTTGAACTCGACTCCTTCAATTAAGGGAGTATCTTTGTTGATTTTACACTGATTGATTCTGAGCCCCCCTAATTACTACTTGACTTTGATTTTTACCTTATTTACTGCTTGTTTTCAAACTATATATACTTCTGTTCTTTCATTAAACAAAAAAAAATGAACAACATCACTGTTCTAAGCCTTCTTGTGCTAAAACTCTTTCTTTCTTACAAAGCTCTTTGCTCTACTACTGCTCTCTTTTGCTCTTGTCTACTGTTAGCCGGCTGTAAGCCAAGGCTAACAATTGTGCTTATTTTGCTCTTTCATTCTGCCTGCTCTTTTCTCACTGGTATGTTCTAATTAATATTCCAGCTTCAAACCAATGCGTTTAGTACTATAGTTTGTCATCTTCCTAACTTTCTTCTATTTGTGTTTCTGTTGTTCAACATGTGATTAATCTCTTGTTTTTCTCTATTAGTACTTACCATGCCTTATCTCTTTAGGACTTACATGCCTTGGCTGAGTTAATAATGTTTACATATGTTCAGTCTATTCCTATATGCATCTATTAGGTTGTTCAACATCCTGTTTAGTTTGACTCTACTGTCCCCCGATTCCTTGAACCTCTCTGATTTGTGCAACTATGTCTAAACAAGTTTATTAAATCTATGTATATCCTCCTGATTATTATGTGGCTTATTTGTCCCCTATTCTCATTGCCCTTGTGTGCAACTATGTACTGAACTTGTTTGATTGGTCTGGTACTTCTGTTTGTTTTCAGAAGTTAGTTCTAAAAGCAACTCTTCAATTTATAAAGTCTCTCAACTGAATCATGTCTTTTCAAAAACTTTGTTCCTCTTGAACTCACTCCTGGCACCTCACACTATTCCTAGAGACTTAGGTTCCACCCCCTCAGTGTGAGCATTGCTTAAGGAACCCATGAGTTTCCTCTGAACTTTGACACACTGAGGCTGGTAATTCCACACTGCACAAACTTTGGCAATTACGTCTGGGTGCTGGTATTGGCCAGGGACCCACGAGGGCTTTAGGGAGATTTTCCGCACCCGGACCATGAAAGGCTGTGAAACTCGAAAGGATTGAGGTTGGGAGATATGGGCCTGATTGAAGGCTCCCTATAGAAGTAGCTTCTTATTTTCTTTTAGTGATGTAAATCATTATTCTTGGCTTGTAATAACTTGTAAACGAATATTTGGGGCTGGATAGTGATTATGGGAGGGGATTATGCATGCTTATATAGTTATGGGTAAAAATGTGCAATAGTATCATGTTTAGGACTTGCATTGATTCTCATAAGACAAATAATCAGTATTACAAACGCCTAGGCAAACCTTAGGCCTAATACGCACTAAAACCAAATTAATCGCTTTACACTTGGTTGATATTAGAACTAATTAGTCTCTTTTGAAATCCTTAAAATTTTGCTGCCTTCACTCTTGTTTTTATCCCTTTTTGAAGTTCACCCTATTTTTCCTAAAACTCCTATTCTATTTTCAAATCAATGATCATGCATTCACTTCCTCTTTGCTGAAGTTTATTAGACTCCTGCTCCGTGTGTTTTTCGAATTACTGGATTTTAGAATAAGTTCACTCTCTTCAAGATTGTCACGACCCCAAATCCGAAAACGGTTGTGATGGCGCCTATCGTGGAACTAGGCTAGCCAGTATATCACATGATCACAATTTCTTTTAAAATCCCATTTCCAAAATCCGAGCATTTCATAAATATACAGAAATTAGTGAATAAAGTAGGTCAACATTTTACAATACTGCCAACCCCAAAACCCGGAGCCAACGTGTCATGAGCATCTAGAAGAATAAGTCATAATATACTGTCATAATACAAAACCTCCGAATGAAATCTAGATACAACAGGGAGGAAAAAAATAGAGATGTTGCGGACGCTGGACAGCCACCTCTATATCCCGCAAATCTAGCTCCGCTACAGAATAAAGGCTAAGGCTCGATATCTGCTCCTGAATCTACACACAGAGGTGCAGGGAGTAATGTGAGTACACCAACTCAGTGTCATCAATCACAAGTGGCACAGCCTTACTTTCTAATAGTATAACATAGATGTATGAAATCGTCATGCCTAAAAATCAACTTCCGAAAAACCCTTTTAAAATGTATATTTTTCAACAACTTCAACCGAACGGTTTACTATAAACATGAAATGAATCATATAGAGGCCCCTCGGGCAAAACACATTTCATAAGCGCAGCGTGAAAGCAGTAAAGTCATAAACATCCCCTTGGGCAAAACACGAATCATAAACAGCCCTTCGGGCATGCCTTATAGTCAATCAGAATCAGTCCCTCAGTACCTCTCTGTCACTCAGCACCTCACAGTCACTCAACACCTCACATTCACTCAAGCCTCCCAATCTCTCGGCACTCGGTAGGTACCTACTCTCACTGGGGGTGTGTACAGACTCCGACTTCGGAGGGGATCCGTAAGCCCAAGCTCTGATAAACAAGACAAATCATGACATCAATCACTCTCAGGCTCTCGGCCTGTCTCATATCATAAATATCCTCACAACATTGGCCCTCGGCCTCACTCAGTCTGACACTCTCAACATGCCACTCGGGCCATAAATAAACGGGGTTCTCGACCCAATTAGCATTTCCTTTCAAGAAATCATAATATCATCAAATAGGAGTGTCAACAATTTCACAAGAAAGATTGAGTGTAAAATCATAGTTTCAAAGTAGTGAGAATATCAGTAAAATAGCTCCCAAGGGGTTAAATAGATCGGCACTAGGCCCAAACATGGCTTACAGCCCAAATATTACACAATTCTTCAGAACATAATTAATATAAGGTTTTGAGTAAATATGCAACTCATTATTCGCCGCGGAGAGGACCTAGTCCAATCCAAAGGTCAGTACGCGCCACATACTCGTCATCCGACATGTGCGACATTCTAAAAACAGTAAGAAATACGAAGTCCGGGGTTTCATACCCTCAGGACAAGATTTATAGCCATTACTTACCTATACTGGGCCGCGACACTAGTCCGCAATGCACTTGCCCCTCAAAGTGGCTCCCGAGCCAAAATCAGTTTAACATTATCAATATATAACCGAGGAACGCAACCCAATCGAAAATTATCAAATTAATCAAGAATCTCGAAATTCAGCCAAACCCGAGCCCTTGGACACGTCTCGAAATTCGATAATTTTTACATCACTAAAAACCTCGTTCTCCCACGATTCTACTCATACCAAAATCATCAAAATCGGACAACAATTGACTACCCAAAACCTCAAAAGAATTTCCAATTCTCCACCTCCTTCTTCCCAACCTTTTCCTACTCAAACCCTTAAATTTTCAAGCCTAATCCGAACAAAATAGCATATGAACGATGTTAGACACCAAAGAACTTACCTTTGCTGAAGAATCTTGAATTCCCCTCTTCAATTCGCCTTCAAAGGACTCCTCCCGCATGCAAATTAATAAAAAATAAGAAATTCTCGCGGAGGGCCCTTTAATATTGTTTCTGTCCAGTTATTTCCGCTCCTGCGGACCTTTAGACGCACCTGCGGACCCACACCTGTAGTCCCAGATGCACACCTGTGGAAACTCACTTAACGGGCCAATCCCGCGCCTGCGACCATTTCTCCCCCCCTTCGGCTTCGCAGGTGCGATGCTCCTTCCGCGCCTGCGACATCGCAGGTGCGACAAATTCCTCGCACCTGCGGACTACTCCCTACTCAACCAAATCTCGCACCTACGGAGCCCAGTCCGCTCCTGTGGAACCATACCTGCGGCTCCCTTTCCGCAGGTGCGAAAACACCAGCAACAACAAATTTACCAAAGTCACTCCAAACTTCCCGTCAATCATCCGAAATCAATCCCGAGCCCCTCGGGGACCCAACCAAACATACCAACACACCCCCATATACTTATTCCAACTTAGTCAAGCCTTCGAAACACCAAAAACAACACGAAAACACCAAATTTACATCAAATTCAAGCCTATGAACTTTGAAACTTCCAAATTTCGCCAACTACGCCGAAACCAACCAAAACACCTCCGATTGACATGAAATTTTACAGACATATCCAAAATGATTGTACAAACCTGTTCCAACTTCTGGAATTCCATTCCGACCTCGATAGCCTAATTTCCACTGCCGACCGGAAATCGCCAAAAACTAACTTTCTCTAATTCAAGCCTAATTCTACACCGAACATCAAAAAAGTATTCCGAACACATTCCTAAGTCCCAAATCACCACGAAGCTATCCGAGCCATAAAATCTGCATTCCGAGGTCGTTTATCGATAAGTCAACTCTCAGTTGACTTTCTCAACTATTAGGCTACTTTAAAAGGCTAAATGCCTAAACTCTCACCATAACCACTCCGGACCCAAACCAACTGATCCAACACATCAAAAACAGGATAGCGATATATAACAAATGCAGAAATAGGGGAAACGGGGTAAATCTCACGGAACGACCGGCCGGTTCATTACATCCTCCCCCTCTTAAACAAATGTTCATCCTCGAACGGGTCTAGAAATATACCTGGAGCCTCGAATGAGTGAGGATATTTGTCTTGCATCTCCCGCTCGGTCTCCCAGGTGGCATTCTCTACCAGTTGCCCTCTCCACTGAACCTTCACTGAAACTATATACTTAGACCTCAGCTTCCTGACCTGTCGACCCAAAATAGCCACTGGCTCCACCTCATATGACATATCACCCTCGAGTTGAACCGTGCTGAAGTCCAAAACATGGGAAGGGTCACCAACATACTTCCAGAGCATCGAAACATGGAATATTGGATGAATACTCGATAAACTGGGAGTCATAGCAAGCCTATAAGCCACCTCCCCATCCTCTGAAGCACCTCAAATGGCCCAATGAACCTAGGACCCAGCTTGACTCTCTTCCCGAATCTCATAACACCCTTCGTAGGTGACACCTTCAGCAACACCTTATCCCCAACCATGACACATCTCGGACCTTCCGGTCCGCATAACTCTTTTGCCTAGACTGCGCCGTGCGAAGCCGTTCCTGAATCAACTTTGCCTTACTCAAAGCATCCTGAACCAAGTATGTGCCCAATAGCCTAGCCTCGCCCTTCTCAAACCAACCAACCGGAGATCTGCACATCCTACCATATAAACCCTCATACGGGGCCATCTAGATACTCGACTGATAGTTTTTATTATATTCAAACTCCGCTAGTGGCAGAAAATGATCCCATGAACCACCAAAGTCAATCACACAAGCACGCAACATATCCTCTAAAATCTGAATGGTGTGCTCCGACTGCCTGTCGGTCTGAGGATGAAACGTTGTGCTCAACTCAACCTGAGTACCCAACTCTCTCTGCAAGGCTCTCCAAAACTGAGATGTGAACTGAGTTCCTCTGTCGGAAATGATAGAAACTGGAACCCCATGCAATCTGACAATCTCTCTGATATAAATCTCAACTAACCTCTCTAAAGAATAAGTAGTAACAACAGTAATGAAGTGCGCGGACTTGGTCAGCGATCCACAATAACAATATAGCATCAAACCTCCTCGAAGTCTGTAGGAATCCAACTACAAAGTCCATGGTGATCCGCTCCCACTTCCACTCCAGAATATCAAACCTCTGAAGCAATCCACCTGGTCTCTGGTGCTCATACTTGACCTGCTGACAGTTGAGATACCGAGCCAAAAACTCCACAATATCCGTCTTCATCCTCCTCCACCAATAATGCTGCCTAAAATCCTGATACATCTTCGTGGCACCCGGATGGATGGAATACCGCGAACTATGAGCCTTTGCTAGAATCAAATCTCGAAGCCCGTCTACATTGGGCACGCAAATCCTGCCTTGCATCCTCATGATCCCATCATCACCAATAACCACATCCCTGGCATCACCGCGACGGACCCTGTTCTGAAGAACAAGCAAATGTGGATCATCATACTGGCGTGCTCTAATCTGATCGCAAAGAGAAGACCAGAAGGCTACACAAGTCAACACCCGCGGGGGCTCTGATATATACAATCTCACCAACTGATCTACTAAGGCCTGAACATCAAGGGCTAATGGCCGCTCTGCTACTTGAAGGTAGGCTAAACTCCCCAAACTCTCTGCTCTGCGACTCAAGGCATCGGCCACTACATTGGACTTCCCCGGATGATATAAGATAGTGAGGTCATAATCCTTGAGGATCTCTAACCATCTCCTCTGACGTAAATTCAAGTCCTTATGTCTCAACAGATACTGCAAACTGCAATGATCAGTGAAAATCTCACACTGCACTCCATACAAATAATGCCGCCAAATCTTCAAGGCGTGAACAACGGCAGCTAACTCAAGATCGTGCAATGGATAATTCTTCTCGTGCACCTTCAACTATCTGGACGCGTAGGCAATCACCCTACCTTCCTCCATCAATACCTCTCCCAAGCCAATTCTAGGAGCATCACAATAAACTGTGTAAGAACCCGAACCAGCAGGCAAAACTAGTACTGGAGTTGTAGTCAATGCTGACTTGAGCTTCTGAAAGCTCTCCTCACACTCATTAGACCATCTGAATAGAGCACCCTTCTGGGTCAATCTGGTCAAAGTTGAAGCAATCGAAGAGAATCCCTCCATAAAGCGACGGTAGTATCCTCCCAAACCAAGGAAACTCCTAATCTCTGCAGCTGAGGACGGTCTGGGCCAACTCTGCACCGCCTCTATCTTCTATGGATCAACCTGAATCCCCTCACTGGACACCACGTCCCCCAAGAAAGCTATTGAACCAAGCCAAAACTCACACTTGGAGAATTTCGCATAAAGCTTCTCCTCCCTCAACCTCTGCAACACAACTCTCAAATGCTGAGCATGCTCTTCCTGGCTACGAGAATAAACCAGGATATCATCAATGAACACAATGATGAAGGAATCAAGATAAGGCTGAAACACGATGTTTATCAATTGCATGAATACAGCTGGGGCATTGGTCAGCCCAAACGACATAACCAAGAACTCATAGTGACCATATTTGGTCCTAAAAGCAGTCTTCGGAATATCAGAATCCCGAATCCTCAACTGATGATACCCAGATCTCAAATCAATCTTGGAAAATACTCTAGCTCCCTAAATCTTGTCAAACAAATCAGCAATGCAGGGCAAGGGATAACAGTTCTTCATCGTAACCCTATTCAACTACCGATAGTCAACACATACACATGGACCCATCCTTCTTCTTTACGAACAACACCGGTGCACCCCAAGGTGACACACTAGGCCGACTGAACCCCTTATCCAGGAGTTTCTGAATCTGCTCCTTCAATTCCTTTAGCTCCGTTGGTGCCATACGATATGGTGGAATAGAAATAGGCTTGGCACCAGGTCAATACCAAAATTAATATCCCTATCAGGTGGCATCCCTGGCAAATCTGTAGGAAACACATCCTGAAAATCACGGACCACAGGAACCGAGTCAATAGCGGGAGTCTCACCACTGACATCCCTCACAAAGTCCAAATAAGATAAACACCCTTTCTCAACCATGCGCTGAGCCTTCAGGTAATAAATCACCCTGCTAGGCATATACTCAGAAGAACCTCTCCACTCAACCCTCGGACACCCCGGCATAGCTAAGGTCACGGTCTTAGCGTGACAATCAAGAACATCATGGCACAAAGATAACCAATCCATGCCCAATATCACATCAAAATCGACCATGCTGAGTAACAGTAGGTCCACTCGGGTCTCCAGACCCCTAATAGATATAATGCACGATCGATACACACAATCCACAACAACAGTATCGCCCACCGGAGTCGACACATGAACAGAGATGACTAGAGACTCACGGGGCACATCTAGAAAACCGGCAAAATATGAAGAAACATAGGAATATGTAGAACCAGGGTCAAATAAAGCCAAGTCATCACGGCAACAGACAAAAACAATACATGCGATCACGGCATCGGAGGCCATAGCATCCGGCCTGCTGGAAATGCATAAATACGAGCCTGATCTCTCCCTGCTCGACCTCCCCCTCTAGGGCGGCCTCTGGCTGACTGACCATCACCCCTGGCTGCCTGGGCGGGTGGTGAAGTGACTGGAGCTGAAGTCGAGGGCTGGCCCCTCTACTGAGGAGATTCACCGGAATGGCGGGGACACTGCCTCAACACGTGCCCGAACTCTCCACACTCAAAGAAACTCCCTGGAACTGGAGGCGGGGACTGATAGAAACCCTAGCACCTGAACGGCCACTGGAAGACTCATGCATAGAAGAACCCTGAATTGGGGGTGCGTGAGCTGCACTCTGAGCTGGGAGGGCACCAAATGAAGTGCGGCCTGACTGAGAACCACGGGGACCCTGCCCCGAGGAGGCGCCACTATATGCTGGACGGCCTGACTGAGGAGGCCTGAATGAACGGCCCCTACCCTGCTGAAACTGTCCCCTGAAGGGAGCACCACTGGAACTACCCGAACTACGAGGCCTCTTGGCCTCCCTTTCCTCCCGCTCCTAGCGGTTAACAGACTTAATATCTCGAGCTATGTCAACAACCTGCTCGAACGAAGCACCCGATACTCTCTCCCGAGTCATAAGCAACTGAAGCTGATAAGAAAGACCATCCACAAACTTCCTCACCCTCTCCCTATCAGTAGGGAAAATCTCATAAGCATACCTAGCCAACTCAGAGAACCTCATCTCGTACTGAGTAATTGATAACTCTCTCTAGCGCAGCTGCTCAAACTGCTTGCGCTGCTCTTCTCTATGGGACTGAGGAACATACTTCTCCAAAAAGATCATGGAGAACTGCCGCCAGGTAAGAGGTGCTGAAACAACTGATCTACGCCTCTCGAGCGACTCCCACCATGTAAAGGCAGCACCCGCAAACTGAAATGTGTCAAACGAGACCCCATTGGTCTCCAAAATACCTGCGGTACGCGGTATCCTCTGGCACCTATCTAGAAATCCCTGGGCATCCTCGCCCTCTGTACCACTGAAAGTCGGAGGATGAAGTCTGTTGAACCTCTCCAACCTGCATTGTTGTCCTCAGGCATAGCAGGGACCATATAATCCTGAACCGGAGCAACTGGCTAAACTGGGGCCGCACTCGGTGCCTGAATACCCTGTGCAGCCTACTCAGGTGCCGAGGCAGCTGGAGTCTGATTGCCTGGCCTGAGTTGTGGTGGCAGTAGAATACATGGCGGCTGCCTGAGCCAAACTTGTGCATACTGTCAATATCTGAGACAGGGTCTTCTAAAGACCCAGAATAACCATAGGCACTGTTGGTGCCTGAGCCTGTCCCGCTGGACACCATCGGTGGGAACCTGATCATGATCGATAGGGGGATCCTGAGGTACTGCCTTGGCCGCTGCGTGGGCTGGCTCCCTACCTATACCACGACCTCGACCGCAGCCTCGACCTCTCGCTGGTATAGCCAGTGACTGGTCACTCTGATCGGTGCGGCGTGTCCTCACCATCTGTGAGAGAATGAAACAACGTAAGTTCAAATTCCAAGAATTAATAGATCAGCACGAAAGAGTTCAAGAAGGATAGAAATGTTTCCTAAAAGTTTGGCAGCCTCTCGAAGATAAGTACAGATGCCTCTGTATTGATCCGCAAGACTCTACTAAACCTGCTCATGACCGTTGAGTCCTATGCAACCTAGGGCTCTGATACCAAACTGTCATGACCCCAAATCCTAAACCGGACGTGATGGCGCCTATCGTGGAACTAGGCTAGCCAATATATCACATGATCACAACTTCTTTTAAAATCCCATTTCCAAAATCCGAGCATTTTATAAATAGACAGAAATTACTGAATAAAGTAGGTCAACATTTTACAATATTGCCAACCCCAAAACCCGGAGCCAACGTGTCATGAGCATTTAGAAGAATAAGTCATAATATACTGTCATAATACAAAACCTCCAAATGAAATCTAGATATAACAGGGAGGAAAAAAATAGAGATGTTGCGGACGTTGGACAGCCACCTTTATATCCCGCAAATCTGGCTCCGCTGCGGAATAAAGGCTAAGGCTCGATATCTGCTCCTAAATCTGCACACAGAGGTGCAGGGAGTAATGTGAGTACACCAACTCAGTAGTAATGAAAATAAATCAGGTCTGAGCAGCAAGAACATATCAAAACAATGTCATCAATCACAAATGGCACAACCTTACTTTCCAATAGTATAACATAGACGTATGAAATCGTCATGCCTAAAAATCAACTTCCGAAAAACCCTTTTAAAATGTATATTTTTCAACAACTTCAACAGAAAGGTTTAGTATAAACATGAAATGAATCATATAGAGTCCCCTCGGGAAAAACACATTTCATAAGCTCAGCGTGAAAGCAATAAAGTCATAAACAGCCCCTTGGGTAAAACATGAATCACAATCATCCCCTCGGGCATGCCTTACAGTCACTCAGAATCAGTCCCTCAGCACCTCTCTGTCACTCAGCACCTCTCTGTCACTCAGCACCTCACAGTCACTCAAGCCTCCCAATCGCTCGTCACTCGGCACTCGGTAGGTACCTGCGCTCACTGGGGGGTGTACAGACTCCGACTTCGGAGGGACTTATTCAGCCCAAGCTAATAAACAAGCCAAATCATGGCATCAATCACTCTCAGTCTCTCGGCCTGTCTCATATCATAAATATCCTCACAACTTTGGCCCTCGGCCTCACTCAGTCATACACTCTCAACATGCCACTCGGGCCATAAATAAATGGGTTCTCGACCCAATTAGCATTTCCTTTCAAGAAATCATAATATCATCAAATAGGAGTGTCAACAATTTCACAAGAAAGACTGAGTGTAAAATCATAGTTTCAAAGTAGTGAGAATATCAGTAAAATAGCCCCCAAGGAGTTAAAATAGATCGGCACTAGGCCCCAAACATGGCTTACAGCCCAAATATTACACAATTCTTCAGAACATAATTAATATAAGGTTTTGAGTAAATACACAACTCATTAGTCGCCGTGGAGAGGACCTATCGAATTCATAAGTCAGTACGCGCCACATACTCGTCATCCGACATGTGCGCCATTCTAAAAACAGTAAGAAATACGAAGTTCGGGGTTTCATACCCTCAGGACAAGATTTATAACCATTACTTACCTCTACCGGGACGCGACACTAGTCTGCAATGCACTTGCCCCTCAAATTGGCTCCCGATTGCACCGAATCTAGCCAAAATCAGTTTAACATTATCAATATATAACCGAGGAATGCAACGCAATCAAAAATTATCAAATTAAACAAGAATCTCGAAATTCGGCCAAACCCGAGCCTCGGGCCATGTCTCGGAATTTGATAATTTTTACATCACTAGAAACCTCGTCCTCCCACGATTCTACTTGTGAACAACTATTTTTTGACCACACCGAAATTCTATACTTTTTTGCTATAAATATTAAGGT
>MDKI01219602.1:0-57326 GCA_005239505.1 Nicotiana paniculata
GTTTGGCATTGTTTTTACGAGATATATATATGCATAGTTATGTTCCTGTTGGTTTCATGGTTGTGAGGTTATTGATGAAGTTATGAGAAAAATACAGTTTCTTACTTATAATTGTTGAGACAGAATATTGTGAAAGGCTTGGCCTAAATTGTGAAATTTATGAATAAATTGATATGAGATGTCTCGTGGGAGCGAGTTGCACGCCGCAACAAGGAGTGATAAGGGTGGACAGGTGAGATCCGGTTGCACGCTGCAACATGAGTAATAAGGGTGATATATTTAGGGAGGAGTAATAAGGGTGGACAGGTGAGATCCGGTTGCACGCTGCAACATGAGTAATAAGGGTGATATATTTAGGGAGGAGTAATAAGGGTGGACAGGTGGGAGCGGGTTGCAGGCCACAACAAAGAGAAATAAGGGAGGACATTTATATTTTTACTGAATTTCAAAGAAAATAAAGATTTGAAAGGCTTAAATATTTATTTTTTATATTCTTCATATTTTCGGCATTATTTTTATTTAAAGTTTAAAGTTTGGAAACTTGAAAATTATGTGAGAATTGGTTATAGGTGAGGCCTGGGAAAAGGCAGCTGAGTTATTTTATTGTTGTTGCAGTACTTAATATTTTTTAGATTTCCTTCTTGCTTTATATATTATTGTCACAGGTTATATTGCTAAAGCCCCGCCATATCCTCGTCACTACTTTGTCGAGATTAGGCTCGGCACTTACTCAGTACATGGGGTCGGTTGTGCTGATACTATACTCTGCACTCTTTTGTGTAGATCCAGGTACTGGCCAGATGTAGAGATATTTAGAGCGACTATTCATTTATTCGGAGACACGAGGTATATCTGCCGGCGTTCGCAGATCCCGAGAGTCTTCTCCTATTTTCATAAATGCTATTTTATTATATTCAAAATAGTTACATTATTTCTTTCAGCCAAGTACTTGTAGTATTCTTTAGTAGTTCGTGAATTGTGACACCAGACTCTGGGGTAGTTTTTAGATTTATCTATATAATTATTTCGTGGCTCGGTTTAGTCAAGTGTTTAATATCTTATATTGTGAATTATTTATTTAAAGCCATTGGATTAAGGATTGATTTAGAAATTGTTTTGTCCTGTTTAAATGGTTAATTAAAGGAAATAGTTAAGCGAACTCTAACATTGGCTTCCCTAGCAAGTTGTGGTGTTAGGCGCCATCAAGATCTCTAATGTTGGGAATTTGGGTCGTGACACCCTTCTCAATACTTAAACTTCAGAACAGGGCAAATGAAAATTTCATACTCAATGATACTCTACACAAGTAATACTGCTCAGCGAGACCAAACCAGAATATCATAAAAATACCGATAAGAACAACTTAAGTAAGTAAAGGGGGAACAATGAATCTACGGGATAACAAATATCTTCAACAAGGGGAACACAATATCTGACAGGTAGCAATTAGGCATGAAATTACAAGTAGGCATGTAACAATTAAAGCAGGGAAGAAACAATATAAAGAGAACGGAAAGAAACAGGCAAAATAGAAATATTGGCGGCGCATAAGTACTCATCACCTCACATATACGTCGCTCACATGATTTTTCATATAGAAATTAAGCCAAAGATTCCTAATCCCTAAGGTCAAGGTTAGATACAACACGTACCTAGATCCACATGCCACTCACTACTCAATTACCGCTTTTCCTATAGATTCCACCTCCAAACCACTTGTATCTAGCCATAATTAACTTAATAACATAAAATATTGCTAAAGAAATAAATTACAATGCATAAATTTAGGTTTCCCAAACTTTCCCCCAAAAAGTCAAAAATCGACCCCGGGTCCGCTTGGTCAAAACTCGAAGTTCGGACCAAATTTTCAAAAATCCCTAATTCTACCCAAACCCCCAATTTCTACCATGGAAATCCTAGATTTTTGGTTGAAAATTCATGGAATGTATTGGGTAATTGAAATAAAGTAGGTTAGAATCACTTAACAAAAGTTTGGGGAAGAAAACCTTGTGGAAGAATCGCCTATAGGTCTCTTAGTTTTGAAAATTTGAAGAAAATGACCAATTCTCGTTTTGATTATGTTTTAATAGCTGGGGGGCAGTGTTCATCGTGATGGCGTGAACACTATCACGTTCGCGAAGAGCTACGTCCAGGAGACTTACACGATCATGAAACTCCCATCGTGTTCGCGAAGGCTATGCCCCCCTTTCCTTCGCGTTCGCAAGTCCTTGCTCGCGTTAGCGATGAAGAGCGATTGACCCCTTCCCCTAGGTCCCAATGCTATGCGTTTGAGTTGAGCTGGCCGCAATCGCGAAGGGTAAGGCCCCCATCGCTCTGCGTTGCAATCCAGTCTCCGCGTTCGCGTAGAGTAAAATTTCTCCCAGCCTAGATCTCCTTCACGATCGCGAGAGTAACTACACGATCGCGAAGTACAATGCACCAGACACCAGATACAACATCTCACACCAGATTTTCCTAAGTCCAAACATCCCGTAGCCTATCCAAAACTCACTGAGCCCTCGGGGCTCCAAACCAGACATGCACACATGTCTAAAAATATCATACGAACTTGCTCGCGCAATGAAATTGCCAAAATAACACCTAGAACTACGAATTTAGCATCAAATCAAATGAAATTTTCAAGAAAGCTTTAGAATTTCTATTTTCCTAACCGACGTCCGAATTACGTCAAACTGACTCCGTTTCTTACCAAACATCACATACAAGTCATAAATATTATATTGAACATGTACCGGGCTTCGGAACCATAATACGAGCCCGTATAAAAAATGCCAAACAATAATAGATTCTTAAAACCAATTAATTTTCAGACTTTTAATTTTCAACAAAAATTCATATCTCGAGCTAGGGACCTCGGAATTCGATTCCGGGCATACGCTCAGGTCCCATATGTCAATACGGACACTGGGATTGTCAAAATACGAGCCCGAGTCCCATTACTCAAAACATTGATCGAAGTCAACTCAAATACACTTTAAGGCAAAAATTCTTATTTCTTTATCAACTTTCAACATAAAAGTTTTCCGGAAACACATCCGGACTGCGCACACAAATCAAGGAGGATAAAAAAATAAGATTTTAAGGCTTAAGAGCAGAGAATCAAGTTCTAAACATAAGATAACCCTTTGGGTCATCACACTAGTGAATTGTTGATTAAACCTAGTTAGGAGAATAATCAAAAGAGGTTCTTTTAAAGATCAATCCACTACGAATTCGTGCATAACTTCACCGACTTAACTTAGTTCATATTGTGAGTTTGAGACTTAATCGATAGAGGAGTTTCTACTAAACGTTGAACTAATAATTGAGTGAACTCGAGAGACTCACTTGAACATTAGAAGTGAATTAACTAGAGTTATATACGAGACAATTATCTTGCACCTATCCAGTCAACTCCGTATATTCTCCTATTGATATCTTCTTTGCTTACTTTTGTTGCGATTTTCATTAGTCAGTTAGCTCTAGATTTTTAGTTAATTTTAGTTATTAATTATATAAATATCGATTGTTGATTCTCCTGGATAGCAATCAAGCTAGAAACTACGAAAATACTGTTTAACTCCAATCCTTGTGGATACGATATTATACTATACTATGTTTGACTAGTGAGCATATTTAGGTATGTGTTTTAAGCTCGTCAAATTTTAGCACCGTTGCCGGGGATTGGCAATCAATAGTGTTTGAAATAGTTTGTAATGCTAGTTCAGGAATTTTATTTTATTTTTGATTTTATTTTTCTCTTTTTACGGTTGGTGTTCTTTGACTGTGCGTAGGTTACATGTTAGATTGGTGCATGAAATGATCTTCTGGGAAGGAATTTCTACCATACGAGCCAAAAATTGAAAAACAATTGCGAAAATTGAGGAAGGAAAGAAATATCATTGAGACGTTCGAAAAGGTTGGGCAATGCTCAAACAAAGATATGGCTGGAAACGGTGAAGATGATGTAGATTTGGCTGCAAGAGAGGCATCCAACAAAGAGAAAAAGCTGCACGAGATGCTGAAGAAGCAACTTTTAGAGATGCACCGCATTTATGAAGGAGAGAGGGGACATAGACTTAATAAAAATCAACTCGTGGGTGCAGGACAGTTCAAAAACATAGCTCCCGGTGATGGGAGACAATTTGGTGATTACTCTAGACCAGTCTACAACCAAGGTTTGTCAAGTATCAGACCACCTCCAGCTGCAACACATAATTTCAAATTCAATCAAAGGCTGCTCCAAAATCTGCAAAACTGCTGTGTCTTCAGAGGAAAGATGAACGAAGATCCAAACAATCATCTAATGGACGTCGAGGAGATCATGAACACCTTTCAATATAATGGTGTTTCACCAGATGTAGGTTACTTAAGGGAAGTCCCCTTCACACTGAAATATGATGTGAAGCAGTGGCTTCGAAGCATGCCTTAAGGATCAATTAGAACATGGAAGGAGGTGACTAGAAAATTTCTTGACAAATATTCTCCTCAGCTAAAACGGGCAAGTTTAGAAGAGAGATCCATAACTTCTTCCAGAAAGATAACGAAAATGTTTTTGAAGCTTGGGATAGGTTTAAGGAGATTGTCACCTAACAATAAATATCAGCTAGGGGGTAATTTCCACCTCACAAGGTTAAATAGGAGACTTACTTCGCTCCCAAGTTCCATAACTGGTCCCAACGCCTCTCTGACACCTTAACTCGAAGCCAAACGATCCGAAACTAGTCAAACAACATGAAAATCAATCAAACTATACTCCAATGCTTACTATTTAACAATTATAATGATCCCCAATTCCGCTCGAAAAGTCAAGTCAATCATTGGGCTCACGTGCCCAAATTTCAAAAATTATCGAAAATAATTATTACGCATAAGTTATATAGTTTATATTTTGAAAATCATCCAATTTCACCCATGAATTGACCCTCAATAAAGAATTTTCCATCTCATAACTTTGGGGCTCAAAACCCCAATTTCTACAATCCAAACACGGATAAAAATGATAACCAATAAAAATAATCAAGGAAAAACATCAACATAAAGTCAGATATTTACCCCATTTAAAACACTATCTAGATGATTTTTGTTCTTCGCCTTCGTGAGTTTCACGCCCCTAACCTGGGGAGGCGTGGCTGGCACCCGGTGCAGCACTGGCCCGAGCGAACCACTCTATAACTCATGATCATTCGACCAAAAATAGAACATACACAGGTCGAGTTAGCTGAACTCATTCCTTTCATAACTAACATGGGCCCACATGGCCACAACTCATAATGTACAACTGTAAGTGGGAAAAACTGTACCACATAACCATTTTTCTTAAAACATGAATACATATGGGTCGTCAAGGCCTCTGACATACTGTACAAAATGAACCTCTATATACAAAGCCTCTAAGATTATTTGACACAAAATGGGACAGGGTACCGACCTACCCATAAGTCTCTAGAAAACTTCTGACACGATGACTCATAGACTCGGCTGCACTCCGAATGAGGTGGAGTCTTACCGATCCTTTGCTGAAGCCAATCTTGTATACTACGAGGGCTCGTCAAACTGGTTATCTATACCTGCATGCACGAATACAACTTCCCCAACAAAATGACGTCAGTACGAATAATGTACTGAGTATGTATGGCAGAACTGAAACATAACAATAAGTCAACATTAATTAAAGACATATAAGAATCAACCTGAAGAGAGCCACCGTATATGCATACTTATCATACTTACATATATAATGCTTCTCTTTGAGGCTATTTTTATTATCCATATCTTATGATGCATGACTTCCCAACAGATCAGTGGTAACTGCCCGACCGACCGTAGCACGATGGTATATGCATGACTGCCCGACCGGCTGTAGCTAGGTGGTCAATGTGTAACTGCCAAACCGACCGTAGCTTGGTGGTAAATGCATGACTTCCCTATCGTCCGTAGCTCGATGATAAATGAATATGCATGACTGCCAAACCGGTGGTAAATAACGATACATAACTGCCCAACCAATGGTAAGTGCCCGACCGGCCGTAGCACAGTGGTAAATGCATGAAGATGTATGTATCACTATATTACAAACATTAACATCTTTATCAAATACCTCAATAGAGACTTAGGAACATACTTAGCCATGCCTGAATATCATTTTACAGGAATGAATAACATAGACACCCTTAACTGCTAAGAGTAGAAACACTTATGAAATAGCATTACATTTACGTATCGTTAGTTGGATCATGCCAAAAGAAATAAGGGATAACCTTAACATACTTGAGTTGATTCTCTTGATAATCTTCTAACACACGTTAATTGCGACAAAGTACGGAATAAGTTATATGAAAAGCTCGATGCAATAACGTCGCTCATGCAAAGACCATCTCGGATAAAACCTTTCCTTCATTAACTATGAAATGAGAAGCTTGAATGAAGCTCTTTAGAAAAGGACGTTACTGATGCTATGGAAAGGTTTGTTGGAATTCTTTCATAAGATATCATAGTTGTTATTTTTAACATTTTTAGATGGCCCCACATAATTAAGCTTGGTGTCACACTTCTTTCTCAAAGTATGAAACCTTGCAACCTTTAATACTTAGTCATTTAAATGGGAAGGGATGATAGACACGTTGGGGGAGGGTTAAATCTTATCCCACTTTTAAATTAATTACCTAATAATTAATAAATTACCCACATAATTAAGAGTTATCTCAAATTACTTAAAATACTACTCACTTTTAATACACTTTATGTACCCTACTATCATAGTCATGTAGTACCTTGTATGTCATTAGTCCATAAATACCGGGTATTGTAGTTCGAACCGTATTTTATCCCATATCGACAAACTTCGACGAAACTTACTTTCTTTGATTCGTTTACCCTTTAACCTCCACGGAACTTACTTATCACTTGTTATAAATATTATAAGCACTTATAACCTTAAAGATAGTCTTGTCCTCATCCTAAAGTACTACTATTACAATATTAAAATAATAAATCGTGGTACCATATAAAATCAATACATACACTATTATTTTGTTAAAACATCCACGTAAAAATGCATATATTATCTCAACTTTTAATTTTGCTAATCTCGTATAAAGAGTACAAATTTTTGTACGCTTAATTCTAAAAATGGTAAAAACATTACCTACTTTTGTGAGAAAATAACTTCTATTTTTTTTTTTTTTTACAATAAAGAAAATCTTATTTATAAACTTTCTCATATTATGTGTATAATTTACCATATGCGAAAGTAGTAATATTGGTAACTATCCAAAATTATACATATAAAACTTTTACCAAAATATTCCACTTAAAAAAAATACCACACTAACATAATATTTAGCGATATCAAGGTTGTAAACTTACAGGGTCTCATAATAATAATAATGTCTTAAACCCTCTATAACCTCCTAGTAGACATAATCCCTTCGAACTCATATGGATTACTACGACTCATCCTAATATTAAAGTACGGGATGTAACATCCTTCCCCCCTTTAGAACATTCGTCCTCGAATGTTAACTCTTAGAGATTTACAGAATTTTCACTAGGGTCTCCTCTGTAAATTAAACTAAAACTCAACCTCTATCTGAAGTCTCGACTATTTACAACCTTTTGTAGTTGAGTATCTCGTATCTTCTTCTCCTTTACCTTACTTTCCTTTCAATCTTGCATCGTATCTTCTGTTTCTTTCATAACCTCCCTTCAATATAGGTGAAAATTTACGCCTTAAAGCTTTACTATGATACCTGCACCTCTGGTGCTTACAAAATCTGGCGAAGGCCCCAGACTGACTTCTTACGACTTTGCTCTATGGCACAATTTGGAAAGAAAAGAAGGGAAACATTTCCTAAATTCGCTATATCCTCTCAATTATAAATGTGGCGCGCAATATACCCATAAGTGAGCCTCTACTAGGCTCGGCTTCATAGATTTCCTAGGACACGACCCGCTCTGATACCACTTTGTCACGCCCCAAACCCGGGGTGGCGTGGCTGGCACCTGGTGCCGCACTGGTCCGAGCGAACCACTCTGTAACTCATGATCATTCGACCAAAACTAGAACATACATAGATCGAATTAGCTGAACTCATTCCTTTCTTAACTATCATGGGTCCGCATGGCCACAACTCACACTGTACAACAGTAAGTGGGAAAACACTGTATTATTGAACCATTTTTCGTACAACACGAATACATATGGGCCGTCAAGGCCTCTAACAAACTGTACAAAATGAACCTCTGTCTATAAAGCCTCTAACATTATTTGACATCAAATGGGACAGGGTACCGGCCTACCCATAAGTCTGTAGAAAACTTTTGACATGATGGCTTATAGATTTGGCTGCACTCCGAATGAGATGGAGTCTTACCGATCCTTCGCTGAAACCAATCTCGTCTACTATGAGGGCTCGTCAAACTGTTTATCTATACCTGCAGGCATGAATGCGGCGTCCCCAACAAAAGGACGTCAGTACGAATAATGTACTTTGTATGTAAGGCAGAACTGAAACATAACAATAAGTCAACATTAATTAAAGACATATAAGAATCAACCTGAATAGTGCCACCGTATATGCATACTTATCATACTTACATATATAATGCTTCTCTTTGAGACTATTTCTATTATCGTATGATGCATGACTGTCCAACTGATCTGTGGTAACTTCCTGACCGGCCGTAGCCCGATGTTAAATGCATGACTGCCCGACCGGCCGTAGTTCGGTGGTAAATATTTATGCATGACTGTCCAACCAGTGGTAAATAACTATACATAACTGCCCAACTGGTGGTAACTGCCCGACCGGCCGTAACACGGTGGTAAATGCATGAAGATGCATGTATTACTATATTATAAACATTAACATCTTTATCAAATACCTCAATAGAGACCTAGGAACATACTTAGCCATGCTTGAATATCTTTTTACATGAATGAATAACATAGACATCCTTAACTGCTAAGAGTAGAAACACTTATGAAATATCAGTACGTTTACGTATCGTTACTTGGATCATGCCAAAAGAAAGAAGGGATAACCTTAACATACCTAACTCGATTCTCTTAACAATCTTCTAACACACGTTAATTGTGACAAAGTACGGAATAAGTTATATGAAAAGCCCGAAGCAATAACGTTGGTCATGCAAAGACCATCTTGGCTGAAACTTTTCCTTAAGTAACTATGTAATGAGAAGCTTGAATGAAGCTCTTTAGAAAAGGACGTTACTGATGCTATGGAAAGGTTTGTTGGAATTCTTTCATAAGATATCATAGTTGTTATTCTTAACATATTTAGGTGGCCTCACATAATTAAGCTTGGTGTCATACTTCTTTCTCAAAGTGTGACACCTTGCAACATTTAATACTTAGTCATTTTAATAGGAAGGGATGATTGCCACGTTAGGGGAGGGTTAAATATTATCCACTTTTTAATTAATTATCCAATAATTAATCAATTACCCACATTATAAAAATTATCCCAAATTACTTAAAATACTACTCACTTTTAATACACTTTATGTACCCTACTATCATAATCATGTAGTACCTTGTATGACACTAGTCCATAAATATCAGGTATTGTAGCTCGAACCGTATTTTATCCCATATCGACAAACTTCGACGAAACTCACTTTCTTTGATTCATTTACCCTTTAACCTCCACGGCAGTTACTTATCACTTGTTATAATTATCATAAGTACTTATAACCTCAAATATAGTCTTGTCCTCATCCTAAAGTACTACTATTATAATATTAAAATAATAAATCGTGGTACCATATAAAATCAAAACAGACACTATTATTTCGTTAAAACATCCATGTAATAATACATATATTTTTTCAACTTTTAATTTTGCTAATCTCATATAAAGAGTACAAATTTTCATACGCTTAATTCTAAAAATGGTAAAAGTATAACCTTCTTTTGTGAGAAAATAACTTCCATTTTTTTCTACAATAATTTTTTATTTATTTATAAACTTTCTCATATTATGTGTATAATTTACCATATCCGAAAATAGTAATAATGGTAACTATCCAAACTTATACTTATAGAAAACTTTTACTAAAATACTCCACTTAAAAGAAAATACCATACTAACATAAAATCTAACGATATCAAGGTTGTAAACTTACAGGTCTCATAATAATAATGTCTTAAACCCTCTATAACCTCATAATAGGCATAATCCCTTCGAACTCATATGGATTACTATGACTCATCCTAATATTAAAGTACGGGATTTTATCCCATATCGACAAACTTCGACGAAACTCACTTTCTTTGATTTGTTTACCTTTTAACCTCCACGACACTTACTTATCACTTGTTATAAATATCATAAGTACTTATAACCTCAAAGATAGTCTTGTCCTCATCCTAAAGTACTACTATTATATTATTAAAATATTAAATCCTGGTACCATATAAAATAAATACATACACTATTATTTCGTTCAACATCCATGTAAAAATACATATATTTTCTCAATTTTTAATTTTGCTAATCTCGTAGAAAGAGTACAAATTTTCGTACGCTTAATTCTAAAAATGGTAAAAACATAACCTTCTTTTGTGAGAAAATAACTTCTATATTTTTTTACAATAAAATATTTTTTTTTATAAACTTTCTCATATTATGTGTATAATTTACCATATCTGAAAGTAGTAATAATGGTAACTATCCAAAATTATACTTATAGAACTTTTTCTAAAATACTCCACTTAAAAGAAAATACCACACTAACATAATATCTAAAGATATAAAGGTTGTAAACTTACAGGGTCTCATAATAATAATGTCTTAAACCCTCTATAACCTCCTAATAGACATAATCCCTTCGAACTCATATGGATTATTACGACTCATCCTAATATTAAAGTACGGATGTAACATTGGGATACCTTCGCGTTCGCGAAGAGAAATATTTTTCGTTAATCAGTCAACCCAAATTTCCTTTTTAGTGTTCGCGGGACCTCCCTCGCGTTCGTGAAGAACAATGTCCGCACCAAAAACCAACAATCTTTCCCGACACGGAAATGGGCATAACTCTCTCATACGATCTCGGAATTCGACGATTCATTTTGCTATGGTTCAGTAATTATGATAGGAATCTAATGGTTTAAACCAATCACAAATAAAAGGCCATTTCTAAATATGGTACCCTTTATGTCCAAAGAAACGATGTTGAAATCTCAAATAAGAGCGCGATACAACCCAAACACATCTGAAACACACTCGAGGCCCCCGGGACCCCGTCGAATTACCCAAACCAGTCCCAAAACATAACAAGAACCTACTCGAGGCCTCAAATCATACAATACAACATCAAAACCATGAATCAACGATCAAATCCTCCTTTTAACTTTCAAATATTCAAACTTCGACGAACGCATCCGAATTACACTTTAACATCCCGGAATGATGCCATACTTTATGTACAAGTCATAAATCATGATAGAAACCTATTCCAAGGCTCATAACTCCAAACGAACATCGATAACACCAAAGTCCACTTCAAAACAAACTTTGGAAATTCTAAAACCTTCGAATTGCCAACTTTCCACAATAAGCGCCGAAATGCTCCCGGACCACCCAATACTCAGCCGGAGCATACACCCAAGTTCGAAATCATCATACGAACCTATTGGAACTTCAAATCCTGATTTCAAGTTCATTTACTCAAATGTCAAATCTTGGTTAACTCTCTAACTTAAAGCTTCCGAATTGAGAATTTTCCATCCGAATCAACTCCGAACTTTCCGAAATTCAATTCCAACTACGCGTACAAGTCATATTACATGAAATGAAGCTACAAAAGGCCTCAAGCCGCCGAACAACGCTCTAGAGCTCAAAACGACTGGTTGGGTCGTTACACTACTACAATTGAGCTAGAGTAAAAGACAGACACTTGGAACTGGTTCTTATATCTTGTTCATGTAGCTTCAGGTTTACACACTTGAATCACATAGGAATTGCTTGCAAAATGCCTTACTATTTTGCTCTCAACTATCGTTTAACTTAAGCGTTTGTGGTACCTGTTAAATGAGAACATCCTGAAATATATAGAGTTAATAAATAGGAAATAACTAGAGTTCTAATGCTATATTCTTCCTTGGTGGAAGAGTTATAGTTATGTTCAACTTTTTACTCCTCCCTTATCTAGGATAAGGTTTTCTTCGAGTAAGGAGTCCTACTCCTTATAAATTATGCAACCTTTTCGTTCAGGAGATATCTGATATAACCATTTAATCGTATCTCCTTCATGTGCACGCCTTGTGCTTGAATCCGCATGTTTCTGTGTATACTGTGTATGAACGTGGTTCATGCATGTGTTCCTTTGTCAATCATCAAAACAAACTTACTTAGGCCAACACCTGCACTATTAGCATTTTCTCCCATCAAATTAAAATTTAGTTGCTCTAACGTAAGAAGCTACCTATTTCTAAGGTATTGTGAACATACTTCAGACTTTAAGCAAATGGGAGGTTTCATTCCCTGTAGTTGGAATCCAAATTAATTTCATTGACCAAAAAAATTTTGACATGAATTTGGGTTCCAGAAGGGCTAGAGAATAACAAAGGTAATATACTCCTTGCCCCAATGAGTCCTCCTGATGTGTTTGAAACTTATATTTGAAGCAATTCACAAGGGATTTTTCCACATTTCTGAGGTTACGAGCAGAAGAAATCAAACATGGTGGGCAGATGGTATTGACATTCCCACGCAGAAGTATTTCAAATCTCTTTACGAAGGATGATCTCGAAATTTTTTCACTGATTGCAAAATCACTTGTAGAGATGTTCACCGAGGTAATTGTAGTGCTTCTAATATATATATATATATATATATATATATATATATATATATATATATATATATATATATATATATATATATATATATATATATATATATATATATATATATATATATATATATATATATATATATATATATATATATATATATATATATTATAACCACTGCAACATATTGCAGATGTTATAACTACTGCCAGTATCTAATACCCACAATGAAGAATCAATAGTAGTTAAGGAAACCTTGAATTTTTTTTTTATTAAAGTCTTACCATGTTTCTTGCCCTTTAGAGTTGCGAGATACTCCTTGCAGCTTCTCTTCCATTGTCCTATTTTCTTACAATAAAAACATTCAACATCAGATTGGTCAGCTTTGACTTCTTTGCCTTTGGGTTTGGTCACACCACCCTTAAGCGCAGTAAGCTTTTTCTTCGGTTTACTTTTACCCTTACCCTACTTCTTAGAAGAGTTTCCAAGATGCAATTAAGTTGATTCTCATAATCAATCAGCATGTTAAGCATCTCAAGAAGATCACAATCCATTTTATGCAAATTGAAAATAATAACAAATTGTGAAAAAGATTCTGATAGTGACTGCAAGATCAAATCTTAAGAAACTCTTTACCCAGCTTGCGCCCCAACTTCTCAAGTTATTCAATAAGACAATCATATGATTGACATAGGGTCCAACTGGACAAACTGGAGAGTTTCCAGTCAATTTGGATCCAAATAAAGTCTTAGATAGCTGGTATCTAGCTATCCTACGTTGTGTACCAAACATTTCTTATGATGTTCAATGATTGCAGTTGGATCCATATCCTGATGTTTCCTCTGTACTTCAGAACTCGTAGAAGCGAGAATGATGCATTTGGCAGTAAAACATTCTTCCAAGTATTTCTGGAAGATATTTGTAGCATTATCCTCATCCTCATCCTCATCTGGGACTTCCTTGGTAGGCTTACCAACTTGTTGGTCTCAAGTATTCCACGCAGTGATATAACAGACATATTGAGAAATCTAAAATTAGAAAAGAAACGACAATAATACAAGAACATATTTACACATATCATAAAGACATGGACTTTTATCTAAATGATATTTTCACTAATTATTTTAAACTATTTACCCTCATTATAGTTTAAGAAATCTTTATTTCTGTTAGTGGAATAAAAAAATCCTTCAACAATATGTATGAGCCCCTTGGAAGTCAAGTCGTTTCTCACACATATTTTAAAGGTAGGTACTCTTACCAATTGTATCCCCATACAATTTCCTTAAATAGCTTTATGTCAAATAGTCCCCTGGTAGTCAGGTCGATCCTATTGACATAGTTGAGTTCAACAATCAAGATAACAAAGAACTTATTAAATTCTATACCCCCCCCCCCCCAGGTAGTCCAGGCGTTTAGAGTAAATTAATAATTATTCCAATCCATGCATCTAATGCAATAAATAATTTTAACATATTCTCGAACTATAAGTCTCCTGGTAGTCAGACGACTCCTTATAAACAAGAAATAAATAAAATTATTTATTTTGATGGATAGATTTACAGTAAAATATAATATATTTCATTATTTAAGAACTCAAATTTTAGTAAGAGAGAATTGTTACAAAAATAACTTTTAATAACATGAAGATCAAATCTTTTATAACATGTGAATTTAGTTCAAGTTGTCAACATGCTTAGTCCTAAATTAATTTACATCACATGTGACAAATAATTATGTAACGAAGGAGCACGTGACGTAAAATAAAATTCAACATTCTTCTAGCATGTTTATCTTTTAGATCGCATAAAAATATTTCATGCCAGAATATTATTATTAATTAACATCTCATGAACTAATAACAATAAAAATAATAGTAATAATCCAATAAATTATTATAGATTACCGTCGTATCTAATACAAAATTTTAAATTTAAGTTACGAACTATCTCAATAATTTTAACTTATATGTATAGATAATTATTCAAAATAAAATAATATCAATCTATTATGCATTCAAACAATTTAACTATTGCATAAGAAACATGTATCATGATTCGAATTCTTCAAATATAATCTTAAAATATTTCGTAAACAAATTATAGACACAATAAACCACGGCTCTGATACCACTAAAGGATTGCATATAGATATTCGTAACACGCAGCGGAAGACAATAACAATCCTACACATATCTTTTCGTGTTTAAAATTTATTTACATGTCAAAGATCGGATCTGAGACGTACCTGATGAAGAGAGTCTCGTTTCAAATTTTTTTCAATAGTGCGAAGACTCTATACGTGTCCACACCAAGACCGATCCTTGCTATCAACTCTTTGATCAATGAAACACGCGAAAAAATTGATTGAAAAACTTGTGCCGAAATTTTTCTCAAAAATCTCAACTCAACTGTAGAAGAACGAGAAACGCTTTTTCTTGTAATTATATTTTTTTCTCTTGGCTTTGTACACAAAGTGATTTTTCTTCTCATGACTTAATACGGTACATTTTCTCCATCACCCTTTATATAACATCACCTATAACCCCTTTTTCTATTTGGTTGAGGTAATGATTTACATAGGATAAAAATTTAACACAAAAATAAACTTCAGGGAAGAAATCGAATCACGTTCCCAAGGGAAACGTGACTGCCGAAGGTATTTTATGCTACTTAGTCCAATTGGTCTTTCACGCATGTTCGTCCAATTCAACGTTGGACTTTCACGCCCTTGTGGACTTCACCATTCCAATTCCAAATTGGAGAATAAATTAATATTATATAATCTTTATACAAATCAATAATAATTTATATTATGTATATCATATATATACTTCAACCAAGAAATATAATTTAATTTTCTACTCTAAACAGAAAACTTCAATTTGTTGACAATATTAAATATATCCTCTGTGCTAGCAAAGAATATAATAATATTTTATTTAGACTAATAATGTCACGACTCAAATTCCATTCTAGGTCGCGATGGCGTCCAACACCGAAGTTGGCAAGCCAACACTATTTATCAAGTGAGTCCCATTTTATTTTATTAAAAACCTTTCCAACAATATCTTAATTTGAATTACTAAGCATATAAAATATGGCAATTGACGAAGGCAATTTAGATTGCAATGATAAAAGGAGTCAAGTTTAAATAATTACATCCCCAAAAGAATAATCCATCAATGTGTGTGCCAGGAACTAGTGTCACAAGTATTTGGGCATCTAGTGGAATGAACAAAAGTATACATCTACTATACTGTCTGAAATAGAATAGACAGAATAAGCAAAACAAAAGACTCCAATGCACTGCTGAACGACATCAGGGTAAGCAGCTCACCGTGGAATCTCTGCCTCGGTATCAAGAACGCGCTCCAGACTGGTAACCAGATGCACCTGCCTCAGAACCTGTATAATTAAGTACATAAGCGTAGCGTGAGTACATAAACATTACGTACCCAGTAAGTATCCAATCTAATCTCGAAAAAATAGTGACGAGGGATCGACTTGACACTTACTAGGGCCAAACAATATACTTAAGCATGTGACTAAGCATGAACATTAAGGCTAAATAGAAGAAAATAATAGGGAATAATAAGATTTTCCATAAATAAAAATATATATGAATTCTTATCATTTCAGTTGACAATTTGTGTTCTAAGGCATTTTAAACAATTCAAGTCACAACAGTGCCAAGAATATAGCATGCGCATATAGTGTCGTGGGTGTATGACCCGATCCAATATAATAATAAAATGTGCATTGACGGAGGATCGAACGACGCGAACCATAGATGCATCTATTACCCCGCTCGCAGATCATACATGCGACGCAGTCAATACAATTAAGCACATCAAGCAGGCAAATCAAGGATTTATCAAAGAAGCAAGTACTCAAGAAATATCGACTTCTCTTTAATGGTAAAAACATATTGTTCAATATATTAGAATATATTTACCAATTTGACATGATCTAAGCAAGTTAAATTTACCATAAAGTTCCACATATAACAAGTAAGCGTGGTTTTGGGTCCGAGGCCACCCGAACTTAAGCATGATAGTAGCTACGCACGGATTCTCGTCACCTCGTTCGTACGTAGCCCCTTGCAAATAATAGCACATAATTAATTACTTCACCTATGGGGACAATTCCCTCTTACAAGGTTAGAAAAGAGACTTACCTTCTTTCGAGCCTACTTCCAACTCAAGAATGCTCTCAAGCCCTCAAACCAGATCCGCACAATCCAAAACTATTCAAGTAGCGTAAAAACCAATCATTATAGGCTTACAAGTTCATATTCTAGCTATTAAAGTGATTATCTAACCCCAAAGGCAAGATCCAAAAATTCATCCCCGAGCCCACGTGCTCGGATTCCGGAAATTCTTAAGGGAAGTTGTTACCCATAATCTAAGGATCAATAATATGTGATTTTTACTAGATTCCATAACTAAATTTTGTGGTTAAATCCTATTTTTATCAAAACCCTAGGTTTTACTCTAAACTCATAATTTTCACTAATCTTTATGTGTTAATCTACCCAAAAACCAAGTATTAAACTCACATTAAGTAGGAATAACTTACCTCACAATGCTAAGTTGAAATCCCTACTTTGGAAGCTCCTAAATCGCCCAAGGATGCAATAAATGACCCCAAATAAGCCTAAGTCCCATTTTTTAAATAACCTTACTACCTCCAGTCCTTACGCACCTGCGGTCTGCAGACCGCATCTGCGGTCTCGCTTCTGCGGACCATCGTCCGCATGTGCGGAAAGAAGCAGGGCTGGCAGGGATCGCACTAGCGAAAGGGCTCCCGCACCTGCGACACCGCTTTTGCAGAAAATGACCGCATCTGCGGAACCTGGGCATCCGCTCTATGGCTGCATTTGCAAGGGGTCGACCACTTCTGCGGTCTCGCACCTGCGGCTGGCCAACCGCAGGTGCGGTTGCACCAGAACTGGTGCACCAGCAGCTCATTTTGAGCTTAGACTCGCCTCGCGCGACGTCTGAATGGCACCCGGGCCCCCGAGGCCCCATCTGAACATACCAACAAGTTCTAAATCATAAAACAGGCTCGCTCGAACCTTCGAAATGCCGAAACAACATTAAAACCAAGAATCACACCCTAAAACTAATTGAATCAAACTTATGAACTTTAAGTTCTTAAATCTACTTCCAACATGCCGAAACATACTTATACTACTTGGAATGATACCAAATTTCGTGTGCAAGTCTTAAATGACATTACAGAGCTATTCCTGGTCTCGAAATTCTGTTTGGACCTCGATATCATCAAAACACGTTCCAAACCACAATTATAGAACTTGAAGAATCATATTTCACTATTTGGCGCCGAAACGCTCCCAGGTCATTCAAAACCCGTTCCGAACACATGCCCAAGTCCGAAATCATCATACGAACCTATTGGAACCTTCAAATCCCGATTCGAACATCGTTTACTCTAAATGTTGAATGAAGTCAAACTTGGTCTTTTAGGCCAACCTTAAGGAACCAAGTGTTCCAATTTCAACCCAAACTCTTCCAAATCCCAAACCAACCTCCCCGCAAGTCATAAATCAATAAAAGAAAATATGGTAAGTCTTATTTAGGGGTAAGGTGTTATAGGAAGCAAAACGACCTGTCGGGTCGTTAAAAATAACTAAATTTATGCGACTAATTAACTTCTTTAATTTAATTATCAAACAATAAAATAATTAATCCTTTAGCAAATATCAGAACACTCGTTAGTGTGAGACCCCATAGGTTCAATACTAAACTGGTAGTAAATTTATCATATAAATATACTAATCAAGGGTGGCGTATAGCAACAGTCCTTAAAGACCGGATAACATGAGGTATACAATCTACTCCCAAGAACCCGTAGAAGAATAAAGTAGTAATTCCTTTTGCCCTTATATCTCTGGGTCACCCTAGGATATGGTTCAACTCTCAAATCCTAATAGGTGACCAACAATGTGCTCATGTAAAGTATAATCGACCATTCAATGGCGTAACAAACTATTTTCTTCTTTCATTCAATTTCCCTGTCCAAGGTCTTAATTTGGTCGTTCAAATTCATGACAATATGGAGCTTAAACTCATTACCAAGAGTTGACAGATTCTATCTCGATCAATCACTAATTCTACAAGCATTTAATCGTACCCAATATCCTTTCAACTATCACCCTAGGGCCATAGGTGTCTAGTATCAAAGTGTAATAAATAACTTGTCAATTACGTTGATGATCTCAAGTCAAAGGAATATCTTCTATCACATTCTTCAAGAGAATATACTATTGACAATTTATGGTAATTCTAACCATTAGGAATTGTAACAACCCGGCCAGTCATTTTGAGAGTTAGAGCTCCGATCCCCTAATATCTATTTTCCCCAAATCTAATTCAGCTTTTGTGACTTGCCGGGAGGATTTGTTGAGAGTTTTGGAGTTTTTGGGGACACTTAGTCCCTTTAGGGCTTAAGTCTTAAACTTTGGACTGTAGTCGGAACTGTGTGAAGATGTATCCGAAATGGAATTCTGTCGACTTCGTTAGCCCCGTTAAGTGATTTTGGGCTTAAGAGCGCGTCTGGAATGTGTTTTGGAGGTTTGTAGTAGATTTAGGTTTGAATTGGCGAAAGTTGAATTTTTGGCAATTTCGGCTGTTAGTGAAAATTTTGATATCGAGCGCAGAGTGGAATTCTGGAAGTGGCTGTAGGTTCGTAGTGTTATTTGTGACCTGTTTGTGAAATTTGAGGTCTTTCAGACTAGGTTTGAAAATTCTAAGTTCTTAGGCTTGAATCCATGCTCAATTCGTGTTTTTGATGTTGTTCGATGTTGTTTGAAGTCTCGACTAAGTTCGTATGGGGTTATAGGACTGGTTGGTTTGTTTGGTTGAGGTCCCGAGGGACTCGGGTATGTATCAGATGCTCAACGGGTCTTTTTTGGACTTAAGACGTTGGCTGGTTTTGCTGGTGTTCTATAGCTGGTGTCCTTCATCGCGATCGCATGAGGAGGTTCGCGATCGCGCAGAGCAATAAGGAGGCTAGCTAGTTTTAGCTCTACGCTTTCGTAAAGAATGGCACGCGATCTCATGGGTCAGGCATCACGAACGCGTGGGCAAGGCCGCGTTTGTGTAGAAGAAATCAGGCGGCAAAGGGGAGCTTTGTGTTACCCTTCGCCATCGCGTGAGGTCAAATTGCAATCGCGTGAGTCAGTGAAGCCGATGCATCGCGTTCCGTATGGAGGATTACGCATTCGTGTAGGGTAAAAATCATGAGGCATCAAAGTTGTTCTTCGCGATCACGAGGTTTTTTCCGCGATCGCGATTAAGGATATAACTGGGCCGATTTTAACTTAAAATCAAGGGCTTTCTGTTCATAACTCAAAAGTTGATTAGGAGTTCGGTAGAAGGTGAATTTTTGGGAGAGTTTTGGAGGGAGTTTTTGGGTAAGGATTCCTAACTCCTTTATGATTAGTTACCACTAATCTATGCTTAATTTTATCATCTAATTTCGGATTTGGGGGTGAAAATTGGGGAAAAATTGAGAAAAGTTCTTAGGCCGAATTTTTGGATTTTGATCAGGAATTTTTTTATCGGATTTGAGTAAATTTGGTATGGTTAGACTCGTGAGTGAATGGGTGTTCGTAATTTTTGATTTTTATCCGATTCCGAGTCGTGGGCCCGAGGAGACGTTTTGGGCGTTTTTCCTATTTTCATTCCTTAACTTCAAATTCATTAGCTAAAGTAGTTGCTTGTAGTATTATTTACATTATGCAATTGATTTGATTATATTTGGGCCATTCGGAGTTGTATACTCGTGGCAAGAGCATGATATCAGGTTGATTTGAGCGGTTTGAGGCAAGTGGGTTTCCTAACCTTGTGTGAGGGAATTTCCCCTTAGGATGTTTGGTGCTGTTTGATGTATAAGCACCGTGTATGTGAGGTGAAAAGTACGTACACAGGCTATTCTTGTGAAAATTCCCGGTTTTTCTTCTAAATCATAAGCTGTTTTCCATTGATTGAACTGCACTACTATGTTTACTTGCCTTGTTTAGATTAGGAAAGCATGCTATGTGTTTTGGCTGTCTACTTCAAATTTTGTGCAACATGTTTAGGTAGATTCCTATTTTCCCTTGGTTGCATTTAGTCTAAACTGTAAATATAAATGCTGTAATTGCCATGTCATTATTGCGCTGCATATATACTTTGGGACTACAGACGTATTCCAGGAGATCCCCCTGTCTTGCATATTTACTTTGGCACAACGAACGTATTCCGGGAGATCCCCCTATCTTGCATATTTACTTTAGGACTACAAGCATATTCCGGGAGATACCCCAACACTGCATATTTATTTTGGGACTACAGATGTATTCTGGGGGATCCCCTTGTACAGCATAATTCTTTCGGGACTACGGGACAGTATCCTGGGAGATTCCCCTGATATATATTTCTTTGTTCTGAGCCGAGGGCTCCCTTGACTGTTATTTATGTTAACTTTCTTAACTTTTTTACTGTAGAATATATTTGTATCTTTTACTGTTTTGGTTCATTATATTTACTCCGGTAGGGCCCTGATCTGACCTGTCACTACTCGACCAAGTTTAGGCTTGGCACTTACTGGGTACCATTGTGGCGTACTCATGCCCTTTCCTGCACATGTTTTCGTGTGCAGATGCAGGTACGAGCTATCAGCCTCGGGGTTAGTGCGTTCTTGCTGATTCCAGGAGATTTCAAGGTATTTCTGCTCGCGTCCGCAGATTCTCGGAGTCCCCTTCTATTCCCTCGCTTAGAGATTTTTCTTTTGTTTCTTCAGACATGATGTATAGAGATATATAGACTTGTAGAAGCTTGTGATTAGCGGCATTCCGGGATTTGGGAGTGATGTTATTGTATTTGCCGAGTGGCACTATCCTTGCTTATTAACTTATACTGTTTTGGCTTTTATCTTTATGTTTCCTTTCTTTTTCCGCAATAATAGGCTTACTTAGTCGTAGAGACTAGATTCCATCTCGAAACCTTATGGTGGGGTAAAATGGGTCGTGACAAGTTGGTATCAGAGCACTAGGTTCATAGAAGTCGTGAGTCACAAGCCGGTTTATTAAAGTCTCGCGGATCAGTGCGGAGACGTCCATACTTATCTTCATGAGGCTACGTAACTGTTAAGAATAATCACACTTCTTGATTTCCTTGTCGTGCGAGTTATTGACATCAAAATTCTAAAATTTCTATTCTATTCTTTCTCACAGATGGTGAGGACCCTGTCACGCCCCAAAGCTGAGGGACGAGACCAACGCCTAATTGGATGATTTCGATCAAGCGGACCTGGATTGCATTTCCTACCCAACGCATCTCCCCGTGTTTATAATATACATTATTCCACATGAATTAGCAATTTAGAGCTTAAGCATGAATCCACTACTTGAGTTCATATTATCCTTTATCATTTCCACATTTGATAATCACAAAACATACAACAGTTTCGATTCGGACCACGATTACTATTAAACACATTTACCGCCCAAAATACATATATGTACAACCCACATCATGTCTACGGAGCCTCTAAGAGTACTAAGGGTTTACATAATACTTGCCGGCAACAAGGCCCCGGCTATACCTTAAAATATATAATATATACAAAAAAGATGATGTAGACTACACACGGCCCCGAGAGGAAATGGGGATCACTGGATCTGCTGAAGGTACGAAGGGGAAACACCACTATTGGTGGTCTGAGCTACCTGCTGTGGAACCATCTACATCCATATAAAAGATGTAGCGCCCCCGGCAAAAGGGACGTTAGTACCATTATCTAGTACTAGCATGTATGAACCAAGTTTATCCCAAGTGGAATCAAACAATACACAATTAGAAAGCAATTAAGGTAACCACACAAGTACCACACAAGTATACAGAAAACCACAATGAAGATTTCACAGTTACTTGTTTCGATTTTCCATCTGTTGCGGCGCGCCACCCGATCCAACCGTACATTCTCATCTCACCCTTATTACCTCTCCACCCTTATTACTTCGTGTTGCGGCGCGCAACCCGATCCCACCGTACATGCTCATTTCACCCTTATTACCTCTCCACCCTTATTACTTCGTGTTGCGGCGTGCAACCCGATCCCACAGTACGTCCCATTTCATAACAACAATCACCAACAATTATATCACAAGGGTCTATATCATGAAAAACATAAGGTCATATCAATCAATAACTATGTGAAATCAAGGCACAATGATCCTTACCAATCAGCAATTTATATATTGTGTTGCCACAATCATTTAACTCAATAAAATCAGCCCATATTTACTTTCATTATTTACTACACAACATTTAGCACTTGGATACATTCAACACTTTATTTCATTATCGTTTCTTTCGTTTTGCAGCACATCCTCTCATACCGATGTATTCAACATTTAACGAGCTTTACACATGGTAGGATAAGCACAAAGAGTCACCCTTCATAATCTCAATTAGTATGGTAATTGACTTAAGAAAATCAGTGAATGAATTCATATAACTCGACACAACAGGACAAACAATTCACATATGCTAAAGCAAGAATTTCATACCGTGTACTCGGACAACAACAAGGTAACTCTACAAAGATTAAAGTTAGCCATACATACCTTGATTTGGGATTTTTCCTTAATTTTTACCACAATTCACCAGATCTTCTAGCACCTTCAATCTAGTTCACAATGTGGCATAATTTAACTTAGAATTAGAAACAATGATCATGTCTTGAACTCACTTGATCATTCTATCAAACAGTAAGTGTTCTTTTAGATTAAATGACCTCTTTTTAGTGAAATATTATTCTTTCCCATTTCCTTTTACTAGATTATGATTAGTTGGTTACATGCATGCAAGGCTCCTACCCTTATCTTCATGAATTCACCTAACCATGTTTCATTTTAAAAAAATCTGAAAATTTAGGTTGATGGGGTAGAAGCTTACCTCTTGTAGTGAAGAAAATGGTGTCCTACTTGATCAATTCCAGGCCTGAGTAGTGTTGGAGGAACAAATTGGATGAAGTTGGACTCTCTCTATCTAGAACCCACTCTTTCCTCTCTCTTATTTATCAGAAAATGAGCTTAAAATGAGAGGGGGAGGTGTTTTAATGAACTGGGGATAAGGTATGAAATTCGAAGTTTAACAGTCCCGAAGCAGAAATGCGGTGAGGAATGCGATCGCATTCCTGCTATGCGGTTCGCATTCCTGTCGCATAATTGGCCGTCAAATGGGGCAAAAAGAAAAGTAGACTACCCAGGTATGCGGCCACTATGCTGTCCGTATACCTGTTATGCGATCGCGTAGTGCGTCACATATCTCCCTGCGCAAAAGTCAAGGTGCAAAAATGCGACAACTATGCGGCCCACATTCGTGAAATGCGATCGTATTCTAGGCCACATAGCTGTCCTCAAAATGGACAGCAAACTGTCCAGGTATGCGACCACTGTGCGGTCCGTATACCTGATCTGCGATCACGTAGTGGAACGCAGACTTGCGCAAATCTGGAAAATTTTATCTTTTAAGTCCTGGGGTATTTTTTACTCAAAAAGGGCCCGTTTTACGAATTTCTACAGTTATAACAACACGGGGACCTATTTGGGCATTATTTTTAGCCATGAAATTTTACGGGTCTTTACATTCTCCCCCACTTAAAATCATTCATCCTCGAATGAGGGTCGGGGAATCACTAGAGTAGGAAAACACAAAATAAACCAACCCCCAAATTTTTACTAACTCCGATATTTTCTAAAATTTCACCAGGGTTTCCTTTGTAATTAGGCCCATCTACCTATCAGAGAGCCCACGAAACACATGTTTAACCAATTCCATACATTACTAATTACTCTACCAACTTGCACGTAACTCGATCCTTTCAACAAGCTACATGTAATTCAATTAATTCACAAGCCTCACATAGTTCGGTTAACTCCACAAATTTGCACATAATTCAACTATTACAATGAGTTGCACATAATTCAGCTATTCACAAAAACATATACATTTACGACACAATGTTTGGGAAGTCACAATAGAAGGGTAATTAGGGGAGAGGAGTGTTCTTGCACAAAATTTAACACAATATATACTTTCTTAGGAATGACAACTGTCAAAACCACTACTAGACTTATTCAAACAAGTGGGGATATTTATCTTTCATTTCATTTTCCGCTTCCCACGTGGCTTCTTCGACTTGTTGACTCCGCCATAATACATTAACAGAAGCAATCTCTTTGTTTCTCAATCTATGGAGTTGCCTATAAAGAATAGAAACTGTAACCTCTTCATATGATAAACCCTCATTAATTTCAACCGTCTCAACCGACACAATGGTGGATGGATCCCCAATCACCTTCTTCAACAAGGACACATGAAAGACTGGATGCACTAGTGACAACTCAGGGGGCAATTCCAGCCTATAAGCCACCTGTCCTATCCTTTGAGCAATCCTATATGGCCCGACATACCTTGGGATCAATTTCCCTTTCTTCCCAAACCGCATCACTCCCTTCATGGGAGACACCTTCAAGAATATCCAATCATCGACTTGAAACTCCAAATCTCTTCGACGAACGTCCGCATAGGATTTCTGACGACTCTGAGCAGTTTTCATCTTTTCCTGAATGACCTTAACTTTTTCCATAGCTTGGTGCACAAGATCCAGCCCTAACAGTTCCGCCTCGCCAACCTCGAACCATCCAATCGGAGACCTACACCTCCTTCTGTACAACGCCTCAAATGGGGCCATCCGAACACTAGCATGGAAACTGTTATTATAAGAAAATTCTATAAGCAGAAAGTGATCATCCTAGCTACCCTTGAAATCTAATACACAAGATCGTAACATATCTTCAAGCGTCTGAATGGTCCGCTCTGCCTGCCCTTCAGTTTGTGGATGGAATGTTATGCTGAGATTTACCTGCGTACCCAAACCTTGCTGAAATTTCTTCCAAAAGTTAGTTGTGAACTGGGCCCCTCGATCTGAGATAATAGATACTGGAGTGCCATGGATTCTGACTATTTCCTTGATATATAATTGAGCATACTGTTCCGCCGTATCAGTGGGCTTGACTGGCAAGAAGTGAGCTGATTTCGTAAGCCGATCCACTGTTACCCAAATAGAGCCGAACCTATGTGGAGTGCAAGGTAACTCAACCACAAAGTCCATATTAATCATCTCCCATTTCCACATTGGTATTTCCATAAGGTGTGCCAACCCAACGGGCCTCTGATGCTCGGCCTTCACTTGCTGACAATTCGGACACCTAGCCACATAGTCCGCCATACCCCTCTTCATACCCTTCCACCAATAAATCTCTTTGAGATCATGATACATCTTCGTAGAGCCTGGGTGTGCTGAATACCTGGAATTGTGAGCCTCTGCCATTACCCTTTCCTGAAGATCATCCACGTCCGGAACACACAGCCTCCCTTGGCACCGCAAAACACCGTCTCCATTGCCGTGTGAAAATGTTGTAGTCTTATGATTATGATTTGCCTCTCTCAACTCTACCAATGCTGGATCTCTGAATTGCTTTTCCTTGATTTCTGTTACAAGTGAAGATTCTGCTCCATTACATACCATGACATCCCCTTCGTCTCAAGTCGAAAGACAGACCCCAGACTAGCCAACTGATAAACCTCTCGAGCCAAAGGCCTCTGACCTGCTTCCAAATGTGCCAAGCTACCCCTGGATTTACGACTAAGAGCGTCGGCTACCACATTTGCCTTTCTCGGATGGTACAAAATATTCATATCATAATCCTTGAGAAACTCTAACCACCTCCGCTGCCTTAAGTTTAACTCCTTCTGCTTGAATAAGTATTGAAGGCTCTTGTGGTCTATGAACACGTCCACATGGACCCCATAAAGATAATGCCGCCAGATTTTCAATACAAACACAACCTCCGCTAGCTACAAATCATGCGTCGGGTAATTCTTTTTGTGATTCTTGAGCTGCCTAGAAGCATATGCTATTACCTTACCACATTGCATCAATACACACCCCAAACCAACCCTTGAAGCATGACAATACACCACAAACCCTTCCGAACCTTCTGGCAAGGTCAACACTGGCGCCGTAGTCAATCTCAATTTCAATTCCTGAAAACTCTTTTCACAAGTATCGGAACACTGGAACTTAACCGCCTTCTGCGTCAGCTTAGTCAATGGGGAGGCGAGGGTAGAGAATCCCTCCACGAACCTCCGATAATACCCAACCAAACCCAAGAAACTGCGAATCTCTGTCGGGGTCGTTGGCCTAGGCCGATCCTTTACCGCTGTAATATTTTGGGGATAAACCCGAATTCCTTCCCTGGAAAAAAACATGGCCCAAAAAGGCGACGGATGCTAGCCAATATTCACATTTTGAAAACTTTGCATACGACCGGTGCTGATGAAGAGTTTGCAGAACTGCCGTGAGGTGAGTAGCATGATCTTCCTGACTTCCCGAATAAACGAGGATGTCGTCAATGGAAATAATCACAAAGGATTCAAGAAACGGTTTGAAAACCCAATTCATAAGATCCATAAAAGCTGATGGGGTGGTGGTTAGCCCAAAAGACATTACCATAAATTCGAAGTGCCCATATTGAGTTCTGAAACGCAATCTTAGGAATATCATGCTCCCAGAATTTTAACTAGTGATACCCGGACTGCAAATCAATCTTTGAGAAGAACCTAGCACCTTGCAACTGATCGAACAAATCATCTATCCGGGGCAATGTGTATTTGGTTTTGATGGTGACCTTGTTGAGCTACCGAAAATCAATACACATCCGAAGCGATCCATCTTTCTTTTTGACAAAAAGAACCGGTGCGCCCCACGATGATACACTTGGCCGTATGAAACCCTTTTCTAATAGATCTTTCAATTGCTCTTCTAAATCTGTCAATTCTGCTGGCGCCATTCGGTAAGGTGGAATAGATATTGGCTGCGTATCCAACAATACATCAATCCCGAAATCGATCTCCCTATCTGGTGGAATGTGATGACCCGAAAGGTCATCTTGTGTAATTGAGTAGAAAACTATGTTTTGAGGCCCTGAAAGCCTCTGTTAATATCACTTTGATATGAGTGCGTAGCCTGAGCGTGTAACCGGGAAGCTTTGATGTGAAAACTTGATGAAAAGTTGATTTCATAGTGATTAATTGATTAAAGTTGACTTTGGTCAATATTTTTGGTGAACGGACCCGGACCCGTGATTTGACGGTCCCGAAGGGTCCGTAGAAAAACATGGGACTTGGGCGTATGCCCGAAATCGAATTCCGAGGTCCCAATCCCGAGAAATGAATTTTTGAGTTAAATTGTTTCTAAAAATATCTATGGAAATTGAAAATGAAATTTGATTAGGAAGTAATGGTATCGGGCCCGTATTTTGGTTCTAACGCCCGGTACAGGTCTTATATATGTTTTAAGAACTTTCTGTAAAGTTTGGTTGAAATCGGATTTCGTATGATGTGTTTCGGACTTAAAATGGAAAATTTGATGTTTTATGAAACTTGATAGAATTCATGGATTTTGAAGCCTAATTCGATGTGTATGATGTTGTTTGGCGATTTAATAGCACGGGCAAGTTTTTAGGAGGTTGTGTGAGTAATCTGTGGAATTTGGTATCGTTCCGAGATGTATAGGTCAGTTCAGCACGTTGTTAGCGAAGTTAGAAAAACTTAAAATTCCTAAGTTTGGTTCTTGAGGTTTGGGGGTGTGAATTCGACTTTTAGCGTTGTTTTGAGTGTTCCAAAGGCTCGAGCGAGTCTGTATTATGATTTGGGACTCACTGGTATATTTGGATTAGGGCTCGGGTTGGCCCAGGTGCCTTCCGGGCACCTAACGGGGCTAAAAACCAGCAAAACTCAGCTGCTGGTGCACCTGCTCTGGTGTGACTGCAGGTGCGGTTGCCCAGCATTGCAGGTGCGATACCGCAAGTGTGGTCTCCTCTTTCACAGGTTCGATCCCAGACCCCCAGCCCAATCCCGCAGGTGCGAGGTTTTTCTCGCAAATGCGAGACCGTATGTGCGGTCCCAGCCATCGCATGTGCGATCACTGTTCAGGCAGTGAGTTTAAGTACGGGGTTTAAACCCATTTTCCTCATTTTTCATCTCCCTCCTTAGGAGAATTCCTCCATTTTTAAGAGCTTTCGACCAGGTCTTGTAGGTGAGTAAATTCCACCCAGAAATTAGTTTCATGCATGCATCTTAGCTTAATTAACCACTCAAATTAGTGCAAAAATTCAAGAAATTGGGTAATAACCTAGAACTTGTAATCACCTTAGAACTTTCTGTGAATTGGCCATGAAATCAAGTAAAAATCATATATTTATGATCCTTAGGCTTGGGGTGAGTGTTCCCTTCGAGAATTTCCAAGAATCCGAGCGAGCGGGCCCGAGGTCGAATTTTGTTAATTTTGAAAGAATGCTAGGAAATGGGTAATTAGGCCATGTAATTGAATCTTTGAATCCTTATTGATATTATTGAATTAATTATGCCTAGATACTGTTGTTTCGGAGTTGAATCCTAAAGGAAAGGCGGTGTTAGAGGGTTGATTGCTATACTTCGGACCCGAGGTAAGTGTTCGGTCTAACCTTAGCTTGAGGGAATAGGAGTTGAGTCTTGTTTGCTACTTGCTAATTGTAGAGTACAATGTATAGGCATGGTGACGAGTATCTATACATTAACGTCTAGCATGACCGTGAGTCCTTATATTGTGAATAATTCGGGTGTTGTGGTAATTTCCATGTTTAATTGATAATTTCTATGTGTTGTGAAGAATATGTGGAGGGAATTATGAGATATTACATTCTTGGAGAATTGGCTAAACTTGTGATTTGAATAATGAGGATTTATGAGATATTACATTCTTGGAGCATTGGCTCAACTTATTGAATAATGAGGAAATATGAGATATTACATTCTTGGAGCATTGGCTCAACTTATTGAATAATGAGGAAATATGAGATACTACATCCCTTGGAGCAGTGTCTCAAGTGATAGAATAAATCACGGAAATGAAAGTGAAAGAAAGAGGAAGAATTACTAAAATATACCCTTGCCGGGTCATTATTGCTTTTGTTATTGTTCCTTTGCCGAGATTCCTATTTCTATTCTGTTTACTTCCTTGCTTTTGTTTGTGATTGTTGTTTGGGTGAGGAAGAGTGTTAAAGCACGAAGGGTGATGCCGTGCACTTGTCTTGGTAAGAATGAGAGTAAAGTACGAAGGGTCATGCCGTGCACTTGTCTTGGTAAGAATGAGAGTAAAGCACGAAGGGTGATTCCGTGCACTTGTCTTGGTGAGAATGAGAGTAAAGCACGAAGGGTGATGCCGTGCATTGTTTGATATTGTCTCCCTTGTTGGGATGTTGAGATTATTGTATTGTTCCCTTGCCGAGATTTAATTGTTTAATTAATGTTCCCTTGTCGGGATTTCTATTCTATTCTGTTACTCCCTTGCCCTTGTTTGTGATTGCTGTTTGGGTAAGGAAGAGTGATAAAGCAGGAAGGGTGATGCCGTGCACTGTGAGGAAAGAGTGTAAAGCACGAAGGGTGATGTCGTGCCGTACGATGTACCATTCCGTACAATATTCATCGATTATATGATATACAGTGAGGAAAGAGAGTAAAAGCACGAAGGGTGATGCCGTGTCATGATTCACATTGATTACATTATACATTTCATAGTGAGGACGAGAGTAAAAGCACGAAGGGCGATGCCGTGCAGTGGTTTTGGTGAGAATTAGAGTAAAGCACGAAGGGTGATGCCGTGCATTGTTTGATCAAGTTGTGATTTCTTATCCTTATTAATATGTTAGCTTGTTGTTTCTTTCCTTATTGAGATTAACTTATATGAAACTGTTATCTCCCCACAACATGTCCCCCTCCCTTTATCCATATGTTTCTTATCCGTCGTGTATATGTATATCTATTTATTTGAACTGCACAAGTTTATTTGGTAGTCTGGTTCTAGCCTCGTCACTACTTCGCTGAGGTTAGGCTAGGAATTTACTCAGTACATGGGGTCAGTTGCGCTGATGCTACACCTGCACTTCTTTATGTTATGTAGATTACGTAGCCGGACCCGGAGGACATCATTAGTGGGAGTGTCTTCCAGCTCATCATAGAGGCTTCAAGGTATACCCGCTGGCGTTCGTGGGCCTTGGTGTCTCTTCCATCCCTTTGTCTTCGATTCTGTCTTGTTTTTCCTTTAGTTTCAAAGGCAGACATGTATTTCCTTTCAGAATTGTATATAGCACTCTTAGACAGTCAGTGAGTTTGTGACTCCAGGTTTTGGGAAATTTACGCGTTGTTGTATTATGTTATCCTTACTTAGCTTATATCTGTATTTAAATTCCGCTGTTAAATAGTGTACCTTTTAGTTCACCCTATTAAATTGTTGTTAAATTGTTAGTTTGTTTATATACATTGGCTTGTCTAGCAGGTTCAACGTTAGACGCCATCACGGCCCGATGGAGGGATTTTGGGGCGTGACATGGAATCCCAGGAAGCTCGTCCGGAAATACTTCAAGAAATTCATTCACGACAGGCACATATTCGGGAGCATGCACCTCTGAAGTGGTGTCCGCAACCCAGACCAAATGGTAGATGCACCCTTTTTTGATCATCTTAGAGGCCTTAAGGTAGGAAATGAATCTACCTCTTGGCACAACCTCATTCCCCTCCCACTCGATAACTGATTCATTAGGAAACTCAAGCCTCAAAATCCTGGTTCGACAATCGAGTTTAGCAAAGCACGAATAGAGTCAATCCATCCCCATAATTACATCAAAATCTACCATTTCTAACTCAATAAGATCGGCCGTGGTATCCGAACCATGCACCGTGACAACACAATTCCTATAGACTCGCACGGCCGTAATGGAATCACCAACGGGAGTCGTCACAGAGAACGACTCGTGAAGCTGTTCGGGTTCTATCCCAAAAATTGAAGAAATAAATGGAGTAACATATGACAAAGAAGACTCGGGATCAATAAGAGCATAAACATCATGTGACTGAACAGTCAGAATACCTGTGACAACATCTGGGGAAGCCTCCGCACTCTGGTGTCCATTCAAAGCATAGAACTGACTTGGTCCCCCTCGACCCCGTGCTACACCCCTAACTGTACCGCGCCCTGCTAGAGCTAGAGGGCGTGCTGAAGATGTAGTGTCGGTAGAGTTGTATGGCTAAGCAGTACTACCCGCGACATGGTGGACGTGAGTCTCGCTGGATATGGCCTCTCTCTCCACATCTATATCATACGTGTATATCCAAGTAACAAGGCTCAGAATGAAACCTCCCACACTTAGGGCATGGGACCCTCTGCTACTACTGGAACTTTCCACTGGGACGACCCGACTTATGGAACCTCCTGTATCTGGACCTGGTCCAAAGCGACCTCCCCGCTGATAACTGTGCCCTGATGGCAGCACTGGCTGAGGACTGAGCATAGGACTGGGATGACCCTGATGACCCTCTCCTAAGGAATTATCTCCCTCCTCCAACTGAACTCCCAGGGTTGCCCGCTGACGGGGCCCTACTACTAATCTCCCTCTCTATTATTACCTTCAACTTCCGAGCCTCTGTGGCCTGGGCGAATCCCACGATCTTCCCATAATTCATATCCGAATGCAGAGTGGCTGTAGCAGGCTCATTAGCAACCAAGGGACCAAGGCCTTGAACAAACCGTCGAACTCTAGCCTCCATATTCTTCATCATGTGGATGGCATATTTGGACAGGCGCATGAACTCCATGTGGTATTCCCACACACTCATGTTGCCCTGCTTAAGGACCTCGAACTCCACAGCACGGGCTGCCATAGTCTAGGTAGGCAAGAATTGATCCATGAAGGCATCAACAAACTCATCCCACTTTGCCAGAGGGCTCCCCTCCCCACGAGACCCCTCCCACATCTCAAACCACGAATACGCTGCTCCCTTTAACTGATAGGAAGACAACTCAACCCCCTCAGTCTCTGTAGCCTTCATAACACGGAGAGTCTTGCACATCTCATCAATGAACTCCTGAGTATCAGCCTCTGGGTTGGTGCCTGTGAACTCTAGAGGGGCTAACCATAGAAACTGGTTGACCCTGGAGCCTGAAGAATCCGCTTGCTCGCTAGAGGATGCAGGGGCAGCATGTGATCTTTGGGACTTGGAGGCCACTAGCTGAGTCAACATCTGAATAGCTCCCCTAGGGTCCCCATCAGAAATACCGGGACCGGAAGCTGGGACAGAAGAAGAATTAGGAACATCAGCGGGAGAGACTATAGCACCCTCCGCTGGAGCAGGAATAGGAATATCCCGGCCTGGGATGGAAGAGTCAGGCAGATTCAGGGTCGGGGAATCATTCTTACCCACACCATCAGATAAGGAATTCACGGCCACTCCTGGGGTGGCATTGGCCTCTGGGCCGAGTCGGGGTCTCTTCTTGGGTTCCATGTACTGAAAATTAGAACAACGTACGGGTTAGATAAAGATGTTTTTACCTTCCACTTCATCGCACGATACAGAGTAAAAATGAAAGGTATTTTCCTTAATGTCCATGCAACCCCCTAATTATAGATGTGGTCGACAACACACCGATAAGAAAGGCTCTACTAGACACGACTCAGAGACATCCTAGGACACTTTTAAAAACCTTACGCTCTGATACCAAGTTTGTCACGCCCCAAAACTTAGGGACGAGACCGGTGCCTAACCGGATGATCCCGGTCAAGCGGACCTGGATTGCCTTTCCTACCCAACGTATCACCCCATGTTTATAATATACATTATTCCACATGAATTAGCAATTTAGAGCTTAAGAATGAATCCACTACTTGAGTTCATATTATCCTTTATCATTTCCACATTTGATAATCACAAAACATACAACAATTTCGATTCGGACCACAATTACTAGTAAACACATTTACCGCCCAAAATACATATATGTACAACCCACATTATGTCTACATAGCCTCTAAGAGTACTGAGGGTTTACACAATACTTTCTGTCAGCAAGGCCCCAGCTATACCTTAAAATACATAACATATACAAAAAAGATGATGTAGACTACACACGACCCCGAGAAGAAATGGCGCTCACCGGGTTTGCTGAAAGTACGAAGGGGAAACACCACTATCGGTGGTCTGAGCCACCTGTTGTGGAACCACCTACATCCATATAAAAGATGTAGCGCCCCAGGTAAAAGGGACGTTAGTACCATTGAATAGTACTAGCATGTATGAACCAAGTTTATTCCAAGTAGAATCAAACAATACACAATTAGAAAGCAATTAGAGTAACAACATAAGTTCCACACAAGTATACAGAAAACCACAATGAAGATTTCACAGTTACTTGTTTCAATTTCCCATCTGTTGCAGCGCGCAACCCGATCCCACCGTACGTTCCCATTTCATAACAACAATCACCAACAATTATATCAAAAGGGTCTCTATCATGAAGACCATAAGTTCATATCAACCAATAACTATGTGAAATCAAGGCACAATGATCCTTACGAATCAACAATTCATATATGGTGTTGCCACAATCATTTAACTCAATAAAATCAGCCCACATTTACTTTCATTATTTAGTACACAGCATTTAGCACTTGGATACATTCAACACTTTATTTCATTATCGTTTTTTTCGTTTTGTAGCACATCCTCTTATACCGATGTATTCAACATTTAACGAGCTTTACACATGGTAGGATAAGCACAAAGATTCACCCTTCATAATCTCAATTAGCATGGTAATTGACTCAAGAAAATCAGAGAATGAATTCATACAAATTGACACAACAGGACAAACAATTCACATATGCTCAAGCAAGAATTTCATATCGTGTACTCGGACACCAACAAGGTAACTCTACAAAGAGTAAAGTTAGCATACATACCTTGATTTGGGATTTTTCCTTAATTTCTACCACAATTCACCGGACCTTCTAGCACCTTCAATCTAGTTCACAATGTGACATAATTTAACTTAGAATTAGAAACAATGATCATGTCTTGAACTCATTTGATCATTCTATCAAACACTAAGTGTTCTTTTAGATTAAATGGCCTCTTTTTAGTGAAAGATTACTCTAACCTATTTCCTTTTACTAGATTAAGATTAGTTGGTTACATGCATGCAAGGCTCCTACCCTTATCTTCATGAATTCACTTAACCACGTTTCATTTTAACAAAAATCTGAAAATTTAGGTTGATGGGGAGAAGCTTACCTCTTGTAGTGAAGAAAATGGTATCCTACTTGATCAATTCCAGGTCTGAGTAGTGTTGGAGGAACAAATTAGATGAAGTTGGACTCTCTGTCTCTAGAACCCACTCTCTCCTCTCTCTAGAACCCTCTCTCTCTTCTCTCTAATTTATCAGAAAATGAGCTTAAAATGGGAGGGGGAGGTGTTTTAATGAACTGGGGGTCGAGTATAAAAATAGAAATTTAACAGTCCCGAAGCAGAAATGCGGTCAGGAATGCGATCACATTCTTTCTATGCAGTCCGCATTACTGTCGCATAATTGGCCCTCAAATGGGCCAAAAATAAAAGTAGACTGCCCAGGTATGCGACCACTATGCGGTCTGCATATAGTTGTTATGCGATCGCATAGTGTGTCGCATAACTCCCTTCGCAAAAGTCAAGGTGCAAGAATGCGACAACTATGCGGCCTGCATTCGTGAAATGCGATCGCATTCTAGGCCGCATGGATGTCCTCAAAATGGACAGCAAATTATCCAGGTATGCGACCATTATGCGGTCCGCATACCTGATCTGCGATCGCATAGTGGACCGCAGTCCTGCGCAAATCTGGAAAACTTTATCTTTTAAGTCCCGTGGTACTTTTTACTTTAAAAGGGATCATTTTAAGAATTTCTACAGTTATAACAACTCGGGGACCTATTTGGGCATTATTTTTAGCCATGAAATTTTACGGGTTTTTACAGACCCGTACAACACAGACCGATGATTAGGCACTTGAGCCCCCTGCTAGAGCCGCTAGAGGCCGAGGTCGGGGTAGAGGGCGATCACGTGGTGCAGCCCGCGCACCTGTAAAAGCTGCAACAGAGGATTCCCCACTAGTTCCCGCTGGAGGGCTAGCACCGGGGATTCCTAGTGCTGATCCAGGCCTCCAGGAGACCTTGGCTCAGTTCATGATTATGTTCAGCACTTTGGCTTAGGATGGCTGATCCTGATAGATCCAGCCACATCTCAAGTTGGGGGAGGGGAACAGACTCTTGCAGCCCGTACTCCTGAGTAGAGGGTCTAGGTTGATCAGGCCCCGGAGTTTATTCCTATGCCGCCAGTGGCTCCGATTCAGTATGAGACCAGTCTAGCTGATTCTGAGGCAGAGCAGCACAGACTTAAGAGGTAGAAGAAGTACCACCTACCTATTTTCAGCGGAATAGCTTCGGATGATTCTCAGGGTTTTCTTGAGGAGTGTCATCGTATCTCCGCACTATTGGTATTGTGGAGACGAGTGGGGTTTCTTTCACCGCTTTCCAGCTGAGGGGAGTGGCATATCAGTGGTGGCGTGCCTATGAGCTGAGTAGTCCGGATGAGGCAACCTCACTCACTTGGACTCAGTTCTCAGAGATATTCTTGCGTGAGTATGTCCTTCATAGCCTCAGGGATGCTTGGCACGTAGAGTTTGAGCAAGTGCACCAGGGTACTATGACTGTGTCGGAGTATGCAGTCCGTTTCAGTGAGTTAGCTAAGCATGCACCGGCCTTGGTTGCAATAGTCAGAGAGAGGGTTCGTCACTTTATTGAGAGGCTCCACCCCACTATTCGGACCAGTATGGCCAAGGAGTTGGAGATGGATATCACTTATCAGCATGCAGTGAGTATTGCCAAGAGAGTGGAGGACATGTTTGCTTGGGACAGAGAGGAGAGAGAGGCCAAGAGGTCTCGAGAGACTGGTCATTTTTTAGGAGCTCATGCGCCAGCAGCATGCCATGGTAGGGGTTTTGTGAGTCGCCCTATTCATTCAGCTCTTCGAGCAACCAACACTGTTCCAGCTCCTCCTAGACCTCAGGAGCCTTATTATGCACCGCCAGTATCTAGTGTGCCCCCTGCTCGAGGTGCTATTACCCGCCAGCCCAGCAGGCCAGGTCCGAGTCAGTCTTAGCCACTGCGTCCTCCAAGGGGTTGTTTTGAGTGTGGTGATACTCAGCACATAGTTAGGGATTACCCCAGAGTCGGGAGGGGTGCACCTCCATAGACTTATCAGCCCTCGCGTTCTCCATCGGGTCCTCCGGCCATTCTTCCAGCCCCAATTATCGCTCCACCTACTCAGGCAGCTCGAGGTAGAGGTTGGGGAGGTCGAGGTCGCCCTAGAGGGAGAGGCCAGGCCAGGTACTATGCCCTTCCATCCCATTTAGAGGCTGTCGCTTCAGATTCAATCATCATAAGTATTGTCCCTGTCTGTCATAGGGATTCATCAATATTATTTGACCCAGGCTCTACATATTCATACGTGTCTTCTTATTTTGCTCCGCATTTGGGGATATCTCGCGATTCTTTGAGTTCCCCTGTTTATGTATCTACTCCTGTGGGAGATTCTCTTGTTGTGGACCGCGTATATTAGTCGTGTTTGATTGCTCTTAGTGGTTTTGAGACCAGAGCCGATTTATTATTGCTCAGTATGGTAGATTTTGATGTTATCTTGGGCATGGAGTGGTTGTCGCCCCATTATGCTATTCTTGATTCTCACGCTAAGATCGTGAAGCTGGCTATGCTAGGTTTACTGCGATTAGAGTGGAGAGGTAAGGCTCATCAAATGGTTGAGAAATGATGTAATGCGTATTTGGACTATGTGAGAGATGTGAGTATTGATACCTTTACAGTGGAGTCAATTCCAGTAGTTGTCGCTCCCCCCTTGTTCCTCGCACGGGTCAGGTGAAGAGAGATCGGGTAAGTGACATTCTGGACAATTCCTTAAAGGAAGAGGTTTAAGGAAGAGTCGCCACCTAACGATTTTGTGGTGCGTTAGGGAACCTAGAGTAGATAACTCATGAACTAGTTTGCATTACCAGATATTGGGTAAGGGCTTGAAATTATCCTAAGGGGAAGGTGTTAGGCATCCCTCAAGATCCACAACTATGGGTCCCAGCCAAGAAGTTTTGTGAATTTAGACAGTAAACAAATAGCAAGTAAGGTTCATTTAAGAGGGGATTTCGAACAAGTAGGAAAATCTTTAAAGGTTTTGGGAAAAACATTAGAGTAAAAACATTTGAGAAGAATTGTCCTAGGTTTTAAAGTAATATGGATCACATCAATGCAATACCCGGTAATCACTCCTCGAAGAGAGGCTACAAGTGGTATTAGCGCACCGGTCATCATATCCGTATTCTACCCTTCCCAACCCGTAGAGGTTATTTAAAGAAGCGCATGTTGTTCACGAAAGCTTATTGCGTGCTATTACCCGTCCCATTATTATAAGTCCCGGAGGGTGTTTGGGACTACTAAATCCTACAAGGTGAGTACTAGGTTGAACCCCTAGGTTTAAAAGATAAAATTCTAAGCAACATATAAAACAATCAGGACTATAAATATGGGGACACACGAGGGCAGATAAAAGGCTCACAGATTCCTCTACAGGTAAACTCATAAATAGTACGTCTCAAACACAACCAAGGTCTCAGAAGGCAGGATTTAAAACAGGAGTTTAAGTCAGAAAACAGTGGGTTTCAGAAGTTTAATAAAGGAAAGGGATTTTGAAAACTCAGAAATAAAACAGGAAATTCACTTAAAACACAGTAGTTTTCAGGAAAGAGTGATGGATTCTGGAGATCCAGTATATCAAAGGGAGGAGCAGGAATTTAATACTTTCTAAAACAAGTGAATAATTCCATAAAAAAGCCAGTAATTGGAAGTGAGGCAGAACCCTTTAAATAAAACAGAGTGATTTCGAAAAGGAATGACTGACTTGAAGTCTAGTAGTTCCAAATAAAGTAAGAATTAGTAGTCTATAGGAGTTTTAGTAAAAGGAGAGTGAGTGCACAATTTTAAGAACCAGTAATTTAAAAATAAAGCAAGGGTTTAGGAAAAACAGAATGATTTGCATGAACTTCAGGAAAGGAGAATCGTTTTGAAAATCCATCAGTTGTAGGAGTAAAAGTAGTGACAAACAACAAGGTTCAGAAGAGACTGATTAATTTTAAAAGACCGTTTTTAATACAGGCAAGACATAAAGCAGTCGATTTTAGCTTCAATGAGTATTAGGCCTAAGGGCTTGTCTAGGCGTTCGTAATACTGATTGTTTGTTTAAAAGCGAACATGCAGATTTGTCCTGATTTTAAGGATATGCGAGACAATACATTTGCAGAGAAACAATTTAAACCGGTTTTGGTGAGGCTTATAAATATTAAACATGCTGATTAGGTGTTCAACAGATGTAACTCAAAACAAATATGAACTCCTAAATAACAGGATATCTAATGCACACATGAATAAGTAAAATCCTATAGGCATGTTTTCTATATGCAATGCTTATGAAGATGCAGCAGTAGAATGTCATGGTAGTTTTATTACTTTTTTGTAGTTATTAACAGGGAGCCATGTTTATGAAATGATATGAATGGGATGCTGGAATGAAGAACCTAAACATGGTTTCTGATGCATGTCCTAAACAGGATATCTAATGCGCAAATAAGTAAGTAACATCCTATAGGCATGTTTTCTACCCATACTAAACTAAACACGCATAGTCCCCTCCCATATCCACTATCCAACCCCAAGTATTTATTTACAGATTATTACAAACCAAGGATAATAAATTATGTTACTGAAAGGAAAATAAGGAGCTACTTCTATAGGGAGCCTTCAATCAGGCCCGTATCAACCTCATTCCCTTCGAGTTTCACAGCCTTACATGGTGTGGGTGCGACAAAGCTCCCTAGGGCCCTCGTTGGGTCCCTGGCCAATACCACCACCCAAATATAATTACCAAAGTTGAACAAGTGCAGTGTGGAATTAGCAGCCTCAGTGCATCAAAGTTCATAGGGAACTCATGGGTTCCCTAAGGAAGGCTTACACTGAGGGGGTGGAACCTAGATCTCTAGGAGTAATGTGAAGTTCCAGAAGTGATGTTGAGAAGAAAAGAAAGAGTTTTGAAAGAGATTTATTTGAAACATTTCATAAACTAGAGAGTTTGCTTGATAAAAACTGTTTGGAAAAGAAAGTGATAAGTAACAGTCTAGAATAACCTTAAGAAAGGCACACACAGAATCATACAGGTTCAACTACTACAAGCAAGGAGAAGTAGGAGTGGGGACATGTAAAACATATAACTATAAACAACCCAGTAGGGGTATTGGAATGGTTTAGACATGTTCAGAGATTGTTTGCTCTGACATATCCACTACCAGACATAAAGTGTCACATAGAGAGGGTCAAGGGATTGGGGGTACAACACAATATTGAAAAAAACTAATAGATAAAACACACAGGACAAGAGAGATAATAACATGCTGAGGATGTATTCTATTTGCAAGTTTCACAGAAGAACCATAAGTAGAAACACTCTAAGAACAATAAGAACTGAAACAAGTAGAGAATCATGTTGTTGATGAAGCTTAATATTTAAAATAAGGCATACCAGCGAAGAGGAAAGCAGCAGAGTGAGAGAGAGAGACAAGAGCACAATGGTTAGCCTTGGCTTATAGCCGGCTAACAGTAACCAAGAGCAAGGAAGACTAGTAGAGCAGATAACTTTTGTAAGAAAGAGAGAGTTCTAACACAAGTCAGTGTGTTTAAGAGAAAGCTTAGAACAGTGTATTGTTCGTGTCTTGTTCAATGAAAGAGAAGAAGTATATATAGTTGAAAAGCAAGTAGTAGAATAAGGCAGAAATCACAACAGCATAGTTAATTAAGGAGATTAGAATCAATTAATCAGGGAATTAAGGCAAGTACTCCCTTAGGTTAAGGGAGTTAATTCAAACGGTAAGAATCAATAATATATAAGGCAAGAAGAATCAGTACATGGTCGTGAAGGAATGAGAGACGGGAGTGGTGGTTTGGTTAGAATTATTTTTGGAAATTAAATTCTGGGCCGTTGATCTATTTTGATCAACGACTCAGATAATTTGAGGGGTTGGGCCGGGTCGAGTTTAGGATTGGGCTGGGTATTTTATTAGGGATGTTGGGATTCAATTTAGGATAGTTTTTAAATAAAAGGTGGCTAGATATTAAATACCCATAAAAATAGATAAATAATTAATAAAAATAGGTAATAATCATATAAAAATTAAATGAAGTTAAAATAGGTAAAATTACAGTAATTAACTTCTATTAGGTGTAAAAAATGCATAAATTTCGAATCGAAATAGTGCTAAAATGTCCAATTGGGCCATAATTGTAAAATTATTGTAACTGAAATTAAATGAGACCCAATAAGGCTAATTTTTGAAATAATTGAATCCTAATGGACAAAAAATGATTAAAAATAGCATACTGAGCCGGGAAACACTTTGAAATTATTTATAACATACTTTATGAATAATTATTAAAATATAAAATATTAAATAAACATGAAAATAATTTAGTAAGAATATGGAAAAATAGGGAAAAATACTCCTTAATACAAAGAGTGATTTTGAAAATAATTTGAGGAAACATTGGGTATCAACAACTGCCCCTCTTTACCCGGGAATGATGAAAGAGTTGTCGGGTAAAGATATGATGGCCAATTTTGACCGAAATGAAAATGTGGGATAGAATTACGATGCACTCTGGCTTCTGAGCTGCCTACATATCCCTGGTTTTACAGGAATCAGGCCGTATGTAGTTCTGGAATCATCGGTAAAATATACCGGTGATGCTTCAAAAGAACGAATGCAAGGTGCGAGGTAAGGTAAAATATGAAGGTTTTACGAGGTTGTATCGGAGAACTAGAGCGGTCCGCTCCTGCCTGGTTGGCTGTCCCGGCCGGATTACCTACAAATAAATAACAACCATATATCGTGCATAATATAAACATGATGCAAGTTCCCGTTGGACTATGAATGTTGTCTTTGGACAATTGAGGATGATTGTCCTTAGACCATGATGTTCTGGGCCATGAATCGCTTGGTGCGGGATTCGCAGGCTATGAAATGACGTTCTCGGGCCATGAGGATGGTGCCTCCGAATAATGGTGCCTTCGAATAATGATATGCAAGTTGAATAAAAGAGATCCCCAGGCTATGAAATGATGTTCTCGGGCCATGAAGATGGTGCTTCCAAACGATGAGCCTTGGGACAAGTCGGCGATATTTCAGCCCATGAAGAATGCAGTGGTATCATGTTAACAAGACAAAGTTTAGTCTTGCGATTTGCAAAAGAAAGAGGGGCAGAGCTTAGCCCGAGAGAAATATAAATAAGTAACGTCACGAAAGGTAGTTGCTTTGAAGAGGTAGATAGGAGTGTTATGCAATGAAGTGAAATGCAGGGGAGGTAGCGTAGATCCTCGGAAGGCAGAATGGTAGCCTTATGTAGTGCAGGAAATAAAATGCAGGGGAGGTAGCAGAGAACTTCGGAAGGCAGAATGGTAGCCTTATACAATGCAGGAAATAAAATGTAGAGGAGGAAATGCAGGAAATAAAATGCAGGGGAGGTAGCAGAGAACCTCGGAAGGCAGAATGGTAGCCTTATGCGATGCAGGAAATAAAATGCAGGGGAGGTAGCGGAGAACCTCGGAAGGCAAAATGGTAGCCTTATGCAATGCAGGAAATAAAATGCAGGGGAGGTGGTAGAGAACCTCGGAAGGCAGAATGGTAGCCTTATGCAATGTAGGAAATAAAATGCAGGGGAGGTAGCAGAGAACCTCAGAAGGCAGAATGGTAGCCTTATGCGGTGCAGGAAATAAAATGGAGGGGAGGTAGCGGAGAACCTCGGAAGGCAGAATGGTAGCCTTTTGCGATGCAGGAAATAAAATGCAGGGGAGGTAGCATGGAACCTCAGAAGGCATAGTGGTAGCCTTATGCGATGCAGGAAATAAAATGCAATAAGAGTTCTTAGCTAAATGATAAACTGCGGTGATACGATTGTGGTGAATAAGCATTGTTTGCGATGATAGTAGGCGTCGGCATATGTGATGAGTTTGAGAGCGTGTCCTTAAGAAACATGCATCTTGCAAAGATAGTAATGTGTTATAGGGTTTTGCCGTCTTTGTGCCTGCATCCAAAGAAAAATTGTGTGTTATGTAAAGGGGAAGGTTAGTTCACATTCCCACTGGGTCGGCTCGGCCTGTCTGCTTGATAACGGGGACTTTTTTGTTCATATCACAGGGGTAGCGTTGCTAAACAAGACTTTTTTTTGAGAAAGCAAATATGTATGGTTTTATAAAAAAATAACATATAATTTAAAGTATTAATTTTTGGACGAACCGACGACCATGACGCGTTTCAAGGCATTGCGACCTCTCTTGCTATGGAATTTTGAGGGTCCTCCTCAAGATTCTGCCCCAGCTTGGTTGGTGAATGCTTCTGGCTGTTGCTTGTGCGGTGCTTGGCTGTATTTGCTTTGGAATTTTGAGGTCCCTCCTCAAAATTCTGCCCCAGTTTCCATTCGTGGGGGAAATGAAATTTATTAAAATGTGACCGAACCCATAGGGTTGCCTACGTATCCCCTCTTAAATGGGAATCAGGTCAGGCATAGTTCAATTTAATATATTTGATAAAAGCATGAAAGTTACACATAGTAGCGCTTGACTGCATCTGAGTTGATTGGCTTTGGCCAGACTTCTCCATCGATTTATGCAAGTATGAGTGCTCCTCCTGTCAACACTCGGTGAACAATGTATGGGCCTTGCCAATTGGGCGAGAATTTCCCTTTTGCTTCGTCTTGGTGAGGAAAGATCTTCTTTAACACCAGCTGCCCCGGTGTGAATCGTCTCAGCTTGACTTTCTTGTTGAAGGCTCTAGTCATTCTGTTCTGATATAGCTGACCATGACAAAGTGCGTTCATTCTTTTTCTGTCTATGAGGGCCAATTATTCATAACGACTTCGTACCCACTCAGCATCACTGAGTTCGGCTTCTTGTATGATTCTTAGGGATGGAATTTTGACCTCGGCAGGAATAACGACTTCTGTACCATAAACCAACATGTAAGGATTTTCCCCAGTTGATGTGCGGACTGTAGTGCGGTAAGGCGAATGACAACTTATCATGCCATTGCTTGTGCTTCTCTATCATCTTTCTCAATATATTCTTGATATTCTTATTGGCAGCCTCAACGGCTCCATTCATCTGAGGTCTGTATGCTGTGAAATTCTTGTATTTGACCTTGAAGGCTTCACACATGGCTCTTATCAGGTCACTGTTGAGGTTGGAACCATTGTCGGTAACGATTGACTCTGGAAATCCGAATCGACAAATTATGCGGTTACGGACAAAGTCGGCCACGACTTTCTTAGTAACTTCTTTGTAAAAGGCTGCTTCGACCCATTTGGTAAAGTAATCAATGGCAACCAGAATAAAGATGTGTCCGTTGGAGGTGGCAGGCTCGATTGGTTCAATAACATCCATGCCCCAGGCGGCGAACGGCCATGGTGAACTTGTTGCATTAAGCTCATTCGTAGGTACCTTTATCATATCCCCATGTATCTGACAACGGTGACACTTCCGGACATACTGGATGCAATCTGTTTCCATGGTCATCCAGAAATAACCGACCCGAAGTATCTTCTTTGATAGAACGAACCCGTTCATATGAGGACCGACTGTATCTCTTCCAATATCTTTGTTTCTTCTTTTTCTTCGACACACCTTAGTAAACCTAAATTAGGAGTCCTCCTATACAGGATTCCTCTGCTGTGAAAGAAAGTTTGACAACCTTCGAAGTGTGCGTTTCTCACTAGCATTTGCAAGTTCTGGATATTCATTTCCGTCTGCTTCTTCTTCAACATGGGCGCAGCGGGCCGGTTGATTGTGGATCCTCACTGGGATAGGATCGATGAAATTCTTGTCTGGATGCTAGATCATAGATGACAAGGTAGCCAATGCATCGGTGAACTCATTGTGGATTCTGGGGACGTGCCGAAATTCTATCTTTGTGAACGTCTTTCTTAACTCCAGTACATGATGTAGATATGGCAGTATTTTGGTATTCTTGGTCGCCCATTCTCCTTGTACTTGGTGTATCAATAGGTCTGAATCACCAATCACTAATAATTCCTGAACGTTCATGTCGATGGCCAAGTTGAGCCCCAAGATGCATGCCTCATATTCAACCATGTTGTTGGTGCAGGGGAGCCTGAGTTTGGCGGATACCGGATAATGCTGACCGGTTTCTGATATTAAGACTGCTCCAATACCGCCTTTGAAGTTTTCGGCCCCATAAAAGAACATCCTCCAACCATCGTAGGATTCTGCAATGTCCTCTCTTATGAATAACACTTCTTCATCCGTAAATAGGTTTTTAGTGGTTTGTATTTCCCGTCCACAGGATTTTCAGCGAGATGATCTGCTAATGCTTGTCCCTTGACCACCTTTTGAGTCTCGTAAATAATGTCAAACTCACTTAACAGGATTTGCCATTTGGCCAGTTTGCCAGTGGGCATGGGCTTCTGAAAGATGTATTTCAATGGATCTATCCTTGATATAAGGTACGTCGTATATGCACAGAAATAGTGCCTCAACTTTTGTGCAGCCCAAGTCAGAGCACAGCAAGTGCATTCCAATAAAGAGGACCGGGCTTCATATGGAGTTAATTTGTTGCTAAGATAGTAAATGGCCAGCTCTTTCCTTCCTGTTATGTTGCCCAAGAACACAACCGAAAGCTCTATCTAACACAACAAGGTAAAGTAACAGAGGTCCACCTGGCTCAGGTGGTACCAGGACTGGTGGTGTTGAGAGGTACTCCTTGATTCTATCGAATGCCTTTTGACAATCCTTAGTCTATTTGGTTGCAACATCCTTTTTCAGCATTTTGAAAATTGGTTCACAAATGACGATAGACTGGGCTATGAGCCGAATGATGTAATTAAGCCTCCCCATGAAACTCATAACATAATTCTTGTTCTTTGGCGGCGGCAATTATTGGATGGCTTTGACCTTTGATGGATCCAGTTCTATTCCTCGGCGGCTGACATTGAACCCTAGTAACTTGCCAGCAGGAACCCCGAATGCACACTTAGCAGGGTTGAGTTTCAAATTGTACTTCCTTAACCTGTTGAAGAACTTCCTCAGATCTTCCATCTGGTCAATGGATTTCCTTGATTTGATGATGACGTCATCCACATATACTTCGATCTCCTTGAGAATCATAACGTGGAATATAGTAGTCATGTCCCTCATGTAGGTGGCCCCTGCATTCTTTAGAACGAATGGCATCATCTTGTAACAATACACTCCCCATGGCTTAACGAATGCCGTTTTCTCAACATCTTCCTCGTCCATCCAAATCTGGTGGTAGTCAGCGAAATAATCTACAAAGGGCTGTAGCTTATGCTTGGCGTAGTTGTCAATCAGGATGTGTATGTTTGGCAAAGGGAAGTCATCCTTCGTACTGGCCCTGTTGAGATCTCGGTAGTCGACACAGACTCTAACCTTCCCATCTTTATTTGGAAGATGCACGATGTTGGCTAACCATGTCGGGTATTCAACCACCCGGAGAACCCTGGCGTTGATCTTCTTGGTGACCTCTTCTTTGATTTTCAAGCTCATGTCTGGTTTGAACTTCCTAAGCTTTGCTCACTGGTGGGCATGTCAGATCGGTTGGCAACTTGTAGGCCACAATAGATGTACTGAGGCCAGTCATGTCATCATACGACTAGCGAATATGTCCTCATATTCTATTAAAAACTCTGTGTATTCCTCCTTTTATAATGGCGACAGATGAATGTTGATGCGTGTTTCTTTGACGTTCTCTGCGTTTCCTAGGTTGACAACCTCAGTCTTGTCCAAGTTAGACTTAGGTCTATTCTCAAAGTTCTCGACCTCTTTCACAATATCCTCAGGTATATCATCCTCGTCTGAATCGGAATCCGTTTGTTGCGTTGCCTCGTTGCATGTCACAGCCGTCGGTTCATCAAGATAAATAATAGTGATGCTGTGTAAATAAAGTAATGAGGAGGAAAATAGTATCAAGTAAATGTACAATTTATAGGGAAAATACAAATGCTTTGATAAATTGAATAATCATTTGAACATAGGAGCTTTTTCCTGCAGAAATTAAAAATGCCAAAAAAGGAAGAAATATTTTTAAAAAAAATTAAGTAAGCTGTAAATAAATGCTTGTTTTGTTAGCCTTGCTACCCCAAGGCTCGACGGGCTTTGGTCGTCCTGACAGACCAATTCTTGTGATATGATCCTCTGCTCACGACCTATATGGAAGGGACTTCCTCCCCCCATCTTCAAGAATGACACAGCAGTCCATGTCCTCATTGTCCAAAAATAAATCCCTCATTGCCGCTAACGCTCTTCGTCCGTACCGTAGATAAAATCAATTTGCTGGAAAGTTTGTTGTAAGTGAGGTATTGGCTATTCCAATGAGTAGTAGGGATTGTGCCATGGTGGCGACCAGTCCTTCAATTCCTTATAAGTGTACTCATACCCTAGCCCGAAAGAGGTACCGTGCTTCTTGAGTGTTATTGGCCTCGTTATTCCTTGGAGATTTTTACCGAGCTCTTTTCCTGGCTCGTATCCTTTCCAATTCAAGATTCTCTTTATCTTACTATCCCACCATTTATCCTTATCAATGGCGTTAACTCGTTCAATGTTGTGGTAGATTTCTCCACCCATCTTCCTTCTCCCCTCAGTGACCAAAAAAGTCTGGCGACCGTAGATATGGTTGCTACAGTCACCATGAATGACTACCTCTTGATGATTCCATTCAAACTTCAACGCTTGATGTAGGTTTGATGCCACGGCCCCAGCGGCGTGTATCCAAAGTCTCCCTAACAACAAGTTGTAGGACGCGGACACGTCTATCACCTGGACATCTACATAGAACCAGGTTGGTCCCATCTGTAAGCACAAGATGATTTCTCCCATAGTGGACCTCTGCGAACCATCGAAGGCCTTTACATTGATCTCTCCTTGTTTTATAACATGCAGACTTTTGCCCAATTTCTTGAGTGTGATCAGCGGACAAATGTTAAGGCTAGATCCCCCATCAATTAAGATCCTTGTAATGAAGTGATCCTCACATTGCACAATGATATGCATTGCTATATTATGCCCTAACCCCTCGGGCGGAAACTCGTCTTCATGGAAAGTAATCTTGTGGCTTTCCAGAACCTGGCCCACCATGTTTGCTATCTCTCAGCTAGTGATATTGTCTGGTACGTATGCCTCACTCAGCACTCTCAGCAAGGTGCTTCTGTGCGTCTTAGAATTCTGTAATAGAGAGAAGATAGATATCTGAGCTGGTGTCTTGTTCAACTGGTCAAGGATTGAGTATTCTTTGGCTTGGATCTTTCTCTAATGATTGTCTGAACCTGTCTCAATGGTGGGAGGTCGGTTGGCGGCCTGCTTGCTAGGTTCAGCCAAATGTTCAGGGGTGTAAACTATGCAAGTTCTGGTCATACCCTATGCAATAATGGCTTCCTCAGACTTTCTTTTATCCTTTCTCCTTGCTTCAGCTGTGTAGTCCCATGGGATGGCGTTTCAGTAAAAGGGTGGCATTGTTGACATTGCCACTAGAATAGTTATGGTCATCCTCATTCCCGTCGGAGTATATGTTATAGGTGGCGGACTGCTACTTCGAGTGGCTGTACAAACTCAACTTCGATAGGCATTGGGGATTTTTCCTTTGCGGGCGGTCTCGATTCAAACTCAAGTGGAATGGACATGTTTACCTCAGCATCCCCGGATGGCTGCATCTGAACCACAATTGGGTTGAGAGTAATTGCGGTCTTCTTCGGATCACCCTCTGCAATTAGCCCAATTCATCCCTCAGGATCCCAATCATCATCTACTTCAATCATATGGACACTACTTTTATGGTCTGGCAGCGGATTATTGCGAACATTAGGAGTAGGATCCTTGGCTACAATGATCTTTTTGTCTATGAGGGTTTATATCTTGTCTTTCAAGGAACGAGATTCCTCGATGGTGTGTCCCTTCATGCCGAAGTGGTAAGCACGAGATTTGTTTGGGTTGATCCACTGAGAAGGGTTCTCAGGGTGGCAGCAACAATAGGTGTGACGTAACCGGCGGCTTTGAGCCTTTCATATAGTTGATCAATGGGCTCGGATATGGCAGTATACTATTTTGGAGGGCGACGGTTGAAGTTAGGGCGAGGTCTTGGGAAGTTTTGGTGAGTAGGTGGTGATTGGTGAGAAGGTTGGGAATTGTAGGCGTTGTAAATGGGAGCTGGTTGGGAGTATCTGGGCGAGGTAGCCTGATATGTGGGTGGTGGAGCTTGATATGAGGGTGAGGGTGCTTGGTAACTTGGAGCTGGTTGGTATGTGAATGAGGGTGTTGGATATACTTGGTATTTGGGTGGGGATTTTGCTTGTTGTGCAACCATCACGGCTCCCACATCCTTCTTTCTGGACACACCACCAGACTGTAGAGCTTTATTAGTAGCATGTAAAGCTTCAAAGTTGGTAACCATACCGTTTTTGATGCCTTTTTCGATTCGCTCTCCCAATTTGATGATGTCATAGAACTTGTGACCTTCGACCACCATCAACCGTTCGTAATATTGAGGATACTGAGCTCGTACAAAGAACTTCTTCATTTGTTCCTCTTTAAAGGCTGGCCTAACCTTAGAAGTTTCTGACCTCCAACGAGTAGCATACTCGCGAAAGGTCTCTATTGGCTTCTTCTTCAAATTCTGGATGTAGAATACATCCGGACCATTCTATGTGTTGAACCTGAATCGATCCATGAAGTCTGTTTTCATGCTTATCCAATTAGTCAATTTCTTTGGATCCTGGCCGATTTAACAAGATAGTGCATCTCCTTTCAAACTCCTCATGAAGAGTTTCATGCAGATTCTTTCATTTTTTCCCACGCCAACCAATTTTTCGCAGTAAGTTCTCAAGTGGACTCTTGGATCACCAGTACCATCGAACATCTCAAACTTAGGAGGTTTGTACCCCTCGGGTAGTTCGACATCAGGCTGTATGCAAAGATCTTCATAATTCAACCCCTCTATCCCTCTTACTCCTTCGTCGCCCTGAACTCGATTGGTCAACTTCTTGAGTTCCTCGACCAAATTCCTGATGAGCCTATCCTTCTCGTCAGACTCAGGGGTATGTGGTGTGGAATGAGCCACGGTTTCCACATAAATGGGATTATTGTAAGCCTGGAAGTGGTCTTTTGTCTGTTCCTGGAGTGGTGGAGTGTTATGGTGACAGGCATTGCATTGTGCTGGCGGGACTAGGTCTTTGGGGTGATTCAGTTGTTTAGGGGTGTTTGTGGTAAAGTGAGGTTTGGAGCATTTGGGAAGTGGTCATCCGGAACATTGAGGGAAAGTGATAGGTGAGCCAAATTCTTGACTTGGTCAAGTTCCCCATGGAACTTTAGCAGCTTCTTCTCCAGCGGAGACATACCCTCTTGCAGGATCTGAATACCCCGACCATCAGTGATCTCAACCTGTTCATCCCTGTTTTCTCTTCTGACGCTTGCCTCTGCCATCTTAGTTTTACCCTTGCTTTTTTCCTTTGGGAGGACTAGAAGGAGGAGTAAGAAGAGGGCCCTTTGATCTTGTGCGGTAGGAGAGGGCAATGCCAGAATGCGCGAACCAACCTTTGGGGAGGGGAATAATAAGTAAAGAAAACAAAAAAAATGAAAAAGTAATGAAGTTAGTGAGGATCATAAAATAAATATTGCAGTATTTAAACACATAAGACGCAATTGTAAAGCGCGTCCTAAGTTGGGGACCTCTTTGTGCTTAAGGTAGGCCTAGCAACAAATTTATTTGGAGAATTTAAGATGCTAAATGCCTCATTTTATTGATAATAAAATAGACAAATCCAACACGACTCTAAGAATGCGAAAAATATGAAATGTCATTAATGGTCAGGGGCCTTATTACATCAGAAGGCAAAGTAAAGACAATCCTAACTACTTGGTCCCAGAAGGACCTTCCCCTGACCCCGCATCTCTGCTCGCCTTGATCAACGTCCCCATCTCACGGAGTCCCAGCAGCAAGTAGGTCCTGGCTAGAATTCCTCCTTCAGCCCCCTCGGCCTTCTGACAGGTCTCGATCCTCCTAATAAACTTCTCCTCTAAGTCGACTATGCCTCGCTCCAAGCGTGCTAGCCTCTGGGTGGAGGTGATGGCCATGTCTTTCCATTCCTTTATCAGTTTCTTGTTGGCCTTGTATATTTTGTGATGATCTTCTTCACAATCATGGAGCCTCTTGCGCAACTGGTTGAGGCTAGTCGTTGCCTCGGAACTCTCATATATGACCCTGTGGCCTTGAGCAAACCCTGGCTTGATACGTCCACCCCATTTATCTTCCAACCATCACAGATAATAAGGAGAGTAACCAGCATGATACCTGTCGGGTTCAATAATGTCCTTTTCTAACCGGATCTTGCAGTGCCACAAATGCTGAGCTTGGCACTTATGAGGGGTGCTGTCGTTTTGGAAATCTGCCCTGAGATGACTCATCTTCTCGACCCTTGGTACCACTTTCTTCCTTCCTGCCTGCCTCAAGACTCAGATCGGGACGTAAGGATATGTCACTCTTAGACCAATCAATAACATAAATGGGGTGTCTCGAGTTCGGATGATGAACTCGTCGGTTGGGAACCACTTAAACATCCACTGAATCTGATCCTCGGTCAAGTTCCCTAGCAACTCGGCCCATCCATTGGCGTTTTCTGGCTGAGCAAACATGTCGGGGATGTAGTTCATACACTTTGGATGATGGAAAGCAATATGATTATCCCAAACTCTCCTATGGATGTCCTGACGGTAGTCGCCCTTTTGCAAATGCTCAGTGAGCCACAATTGGAGTAACAGATTGCAGCCCTCAGAGTGTTTTGCCCCTAGTTGACACTTTTCCAAGGCTCGGTGCATATCAACAATGATCATTGGCACGATACTGAATTCTTGCTTGTCAACCCCTTCCATCAGAGTTTTGGTAACCATAGCCAACCTGGTGTGGATTCTTTCTTTCTTTGTTGGGAACACCATTAGACCCAAGAAGCATACTATAAAGACGAATACCCAGCGGTGAATGTGCCCCAGAGAAGTAAGGGCAAACTCTTCCTGATAAGTGCGGTAAGACTTGCTACGACCATACTTCTCGTACAGATAGTCAAAGGGGATGTATGAGTCTTCCAAGCAGACCAATTCTGGATTTTCTTCAGCCCCATCATCTTGAGAAAACCTCGGCCATTACGGTTTTCAGGCATCAATAACCCTGGAGACTCCCAAGCTAAACTGGCTAACCCTCCTATTTCCTCTAGCAATGGTGTCATCTCATTGTTTCCAAAGCGAAAGACCGACCAATCACAGTCCCAGAACATGGTAGCAGCTTCTATCATCATTTTGTTAGGCTGAATGTCCAGAAGAGAAGGCAGGTTGCCCAAGTGTTTTCTGATGACTGTTCTGTCACTGGAGTGAAGATCCTCCCACCAGTTTAGTAGTGTGGGGTGGATATTTGTGACAATGTCGAGTCTGGGGACCTCGTTCCTCATCTCTACAAAATAAACAAGTTAGGCCCTTACCCCCACCAGACTCGAATATTTAACATCATTAATTAGCATGAGCATTTAATTCTCCAAATAAATGCACAGAACGTGTAGGCGTCTGTTTGGGTTCCAGGGAAACCTAATGGACTTTGGACAAGGCTATCTTAAAGGTTGTTGTGCGGACAACCCGTTAGCCTAGCTAGGTTTGACCATGATACATGCAACATACAATAGCGTAAGGTTTCTATGGGGTTTTATACCGGTACCCTTGAGCGGACAACTCAAGGGGGAAGGCACTGAACTGTCGACTGCACCGCTGATCGACTAGTTTTACCGCAAATACTCCTCTCCGAATTTAGGGGTAGTAATATTGGAATAGCGCAACCACTCATTGTAAGCGTTGCTAAAGGATTTTGTTTGGCACGAGTGGAATATGAATTCGGAGCATGATATGCAATAAATAGCATTTAAACAAGTAGGCATGTATTTTCACATTGGAAAACGGTAAAGAAAGGAAATACGACAGTTATAATTGAAAGCAGTTACAAAGAAAACATGAGGAGATGTCAGTTATGTTCAGGTGAAATAAGTACTTCGAAATTAAGAAGTTAACAACATATAACGGTAATAGGAAAGGGCATAAACATTTAAACAGAAATTGAAAGGTCCAAATTCACAAGACAACCTGTAATGGTGTAAGCCTAGGGAATATCCCCAGCAGAGTCGCCATGCTGTCACGCCCCCCTTTTTCCTCCCACGAGTCAGGTGTGGAGAGATCTGGTAAGTGACATTCTGGACAACTCCTTAAAGGAAGAGGTTTAAGGAAGAGTCGCCACCTAACGATTTTGTGGTGCGTTAGGGCACCTAGAGTAGATAACTCATGAAATAGTTTGCATTACCAGAGATTGGGTAAGGGATTATCCTAAGGGGAAGGTGTTAGGCATCCTTCAAGATCCACAACTGTGGGTCCCAGCCAAGAAGTTTTGTGAATTTGGACAGTAAACAAATAGCAAGTAAGGTTCATTTAAGAGGGGATTTCAAAAAAGTAGGAAAATCTTTAAAGTTTTTGGGAAAGACATTAGAGTAAAAACATTTGAAAAGAATTGTCCTAGGTTTTAAAGTAATACGGATCACATCAATGCAATGCCCGGTAATCACTCCTCGAAGAGGGGCTACAAGTGTTATTAGCGCACCGGTCATCATATCCGCATTCTACCCTTCCCACCCCGTAGAGGTTATTTAAAGAAGCGCGTGTTGGTCACGAAATCTTATTGCGTGCTATTACCCGTCCCATTCTTATAAGTCCCGGAGGGTGTATGGGACTACTAAATCCTACAAGGTGAGCACTAGGTTGAACCCCTAGGTTTAAAGGATAAAATTCTAAGCGACATATAAAACAATCAGGACTACAAATATGGGACACATGAGGGCAGATAAAAGGCTCACAGATTCCTCCACAGGTAAACACATAAATAGCACGTCTCAAACACAACCAAGGTCTCAAAAGGAATGATTTAAAACAGGAGTTAAGTCAGAAAAAGTAGGTTTCAGAAGTTTAATAAAGGAAAATGATTTGAAAACTTAGTAATAAAACAGGAAATTCACTTAAAACAGAGTAGTTTTCAGGAAAGAGAGATGGATTCTGGAGATCTAGTATATCAAAGGCAGGAGAAGGAATTTAAAATGCACAACAGCTTACATACTTTCTAAAACAAGTGAATAATTCCAGAAAAAAGCCAGTAATTGGAAGTGAGGCAGGACCCTTTAAATAAAACAAAGTGATTTCGAAAAGGAAATGACTTTGAAGTCTAGTAGTTCCAAATAAAGCAAGAATCAGTAGTCTATATGAGTTTTAGTAAAAGGAGAGTGAGTGCACAATTTTAAGAACCAGTAATTTAAAAATAAAGCAAGGGTTTAGGAAAAATAGAATGATTTGCACGAACTTCAGGAAAGGAGAATCGTTTTGAAAATCCATCAGTTGCAGGAGTAAAAGTAGTGACAAACAACAAGGTTCAGAAGAGACTAATTAATTTTAAAAGACCGTTTTTAATACAGGCAAGATATAAAGCAGTCGATTTTAGTTTCAATGAGTATTAGGCCTAAGGGCTTGTCTAGGCGTTCGTAATACTCATTCTTTGTTTAAAGGCGAACATGCAGATTTAGTCCTGATTTTAAGGATATGCGAGTTAATACATTTTGCAGAGAAACAATTTAAACCGGTTTTGGTGAGGCTTATTAAGATTAAGCATGCTGATTAGGTGTTCAACAGATGTAACTTGAAACAAATATGAAATCCTAAATAACAGAATATCTAATGCACACATGAATAAGTAAAATCCTATGGGCATGTTTTCTAGATGCAATGCTTATGAAGATGCAGCAATAGAATGTCATGGCAGTTTTATTACTTTGTTGTAGTTATTAACGGAGAGCCATGTTTATGAAATGATATGAATGGCCATGTTTGAATGAAGAACCTAAACATGGTTTTTGATGCATGTCCTAAACAGGATATCTATTGCGCACATAAGTAAGTAAAGTTTTATAGGCATGTTTTCTACCCATACTAAACTAAACACGCATAGTCCCCTCCCATATCCCCTATCCAGCCCCAAGTATTTATTTACAGATTATTACAAACCAGAGATAATAAATTACATTACTGAAAGGAAAATAAGGAGCTACTTCTATAGGGAGCCTTCGATCAGTCCCGTATCAACCTCAATCCCTTCGCGTTTCACAGCCTTACATGGTCTGGGTGCCGCAAAGCTCCCTAGGGCCCTCGTGGGGTCCCTATTACCAAAGTTGAACAAGTGTAGTGTGGAATCACTAGCCTCAGTGAATCAAAGTTCATAGGGAACTCATGGGTTCCCTAAGCAAGTCTTACAATGAGGGGGGTGGAACCTAGATCTCTAGGAGTAATGTGAAGTTCCAGAAGTGATGTTGAAAAGAAAAGAAAGAGTTTTGAAAGAGATTTATTTGAAAAATTTCATAAACCAGAGAGTTTGCTTGATAAAAACTGTTTGGAAAACAGAGTGATAAGTAACAGTCTAGAATAACCATAAGAAAGGCACACACAGAATCATACAGGTTCAAATACTACAAGCAAGGAGCAGTGGGAGTGGGGACATGTAAAACATATAACTATAAACAGCCCAGTAGGGGTATTGGAATGGTTTAGTCATGCTCGGAGATTGTTTTCCCTGACATAGCCACTAAACAGACATAAAGAGTCACATAAAGAGGGTCAAGGGATTGGGGGTACAACACAATCATGAAAACAACTAATAGATAAAACACACAGGATAAGAGAGATAATAGCATGCTGAGGATGTATTCTAGTTGCAAGTTTCACAGAAGAACCATAAGTAAAAATAGACTAAGAACAATAAGAACTGAAGAAGTAGAGAATCATGTTGTTGATGAAGCTTAAAATTTAAAATAAGGCATACCAGTGAAGAGGAAATCAAGCCGAGTGAGAGAGAGACAGGAGCACAATGGTTAGCCTTGGCTTATAGCCGGGTAACAGTAACAAGAGCAAGGAAGAGTAGAAGAACAGAGAACTTTTGTAAGAAAGAGGGAGTTCTAACACAAGTCAGTGTGTGCAAGAGAAAGCTTAGAACAATGTATTGTTCGTGTCTTGTTCAACGAAAGAGCAGAAGTATATATAGTTGAAAAGAAAAAAGTAGAATAAGGCAGAAATCACAGCAGCATAGTTAATTAAGGAGCTCAGAATCAATTAATCAGGAAATTAAGGCAAGTACCCCCTTAGGTTAAGGGAATTAATTCAAACAGTAAGAATCAATAATATATAAGGAAAGAAAATCAGTAGATGCTCAATAAGGAAGGAATCAATTTAGTTCAGTAATTATAACAACTCAGAGTCAGTAAAGTAAAAACCAGAAGTCTTCCTTTAATTAAGGGAGTCATTTCAAACGACATAGATGAGGCAGCAAAATAAGGAAAGAATTCACATGGCAGGAGTACCACAATCAAGGAGAAAATTTGAACATGGAAAGCACAGAGTAAGTAATTGGGACTAGGTTCTGAAGTTTTAATTAAGGAAACAATGTCAAGAATCAGTAAAAAGTTATAAGGAAAATACCGAAAATCACAGTTTTTAAGGCAAGTATCACAGTTTTAAGGAGAATACGTAAAATCAACATAGATTATCATGTAAAAAATCAATAGGACGAATAGTCAAGCTTATTAAACGATAAATAACCTATATTAGACAAGATCAGAGAAACCCTAAGAAAACATTTAGATAATAGTAGAAGAGTGAAAACCCCAACAACAAGTTAAATCAAGAATCACAAAGAGTATACGGACAATTTCATAAGAACGAACACACATAAACATGTAATAGAATACATCCTCGAAAATTAGGGCTTTTTAGCATAATAACTCTGACAACAAGAAAGACATAAGAGAATCGTTCAAACATAGTAGAGATATCTAAAAAAATCAGGAGAAGAATCGTTTTGGAAATAGGGTTAAGAAATCCTAAATTTCGAAATCGTTAAAAGATGGAATTTTTCAGAGAAAAACGTAGGAAAGCTTCATAACACTGTAGATCTAGAGTAGATCTTAAAAGAAAAATTGAAATACAAAGGGTTAGGGTTTCGTGGAACCCAGAGAAGAGGTAAAACCTCAGAGATGGCACCGGCTTAGGCCGGAATGGTTGTGAATCATTACTCAGACGGCCGGGGAGGCCGAAAAAGTGGCACGGGACCATGGGAAGGCAAGAGAACTGCTCCGAGCTCGCCCGAGGACCCCAGGGTTTCACTGGACCGATGAGAAATAAGCAGATGCCCCAAAGAGGGTGAAGGATCATGGCTTCCGGTTGTGAGCATGTGATTTTTACTCGCCGTATCGTCCTATAAAAATCCCAATAAATCAATTG